>CM046894.1:16931298-16962935 GCA_025688845.1 Cucumis hystrix
AGATGAATCCTCTCAGCTGCAACACGTGGGAGAAGATGAAGATGAATTCTCTCGGCTGCAACACATCTCGACTGCAACATGCGAAAGAAGATGAAGATGAATCCTCTCAGCTGCGACACGTGGGAGAAGATGAAGATGAATCTTTTCAGCTGTGCCACGTAGGAGAAGATGGAGATGAGTCCTCTCGACTACAATACGTGAGAGAAAATGAAGATGAATCCTCTAAGCTGCAACACATGGGAGAAGATGAAGATGAATTCTCTCAGCTGCAATACGTAGGAGAAGATGAAGAAGAATCCTCTAGGCTACAACACGTCTCGACTGCAATATGCGAAAGAAGATGAAGATGAATCCTTTCAGCTGCAACACGTGAGAGAAGATGGAGATGAATCCTTTCAGCTGTGGCACGTGGGAGAAGATGGAGATGAGTCCTCTCGGCTGCAATACGTGGGAGAAGATGAAGATGAATCCTCTCAGCTGCAACACGTGGGAGAAGATGAAGATAAATTCTCTCGACTGTAACACGTGGGAGAAGATGAAGATGAATCCTCTTGGCTGCAACACGTCTCGACTACAACATGTGAAAGAAGATGAAGATGAATCCTCTCTGCTGTAACACATGGGAGAGAAAGATTCTCTTAGCCACAACACTTGGGAGAAAAGATAGAGCTCGCTACTTTGACTTTGACCCCTTCTTTTTATGTTGTAACTGCTCATGAAATTCATTTTCTATTGAGATTACATCATCACGGTGAAACATAATACCTTTTTTTCGTGCGACTGAACTTAAAGTAAACTTTAAGTTGCTTGCGTACCCTTTTTATAATATAGGGATCAAGTCATAAGTAGTTCAACTGAGTTTTTTTTTTCTTTTTATCATTCACCTTTTAAGCTCCTGTCGACTAGGAGCATCATGCAGTTTAAACTCTTGCGATAAGGAGCTTAACACATTTAACAACTTATATTTTCATCAAATATTTGTTCACCTTCTTCATTTGTAGAATTGGTGAATATAATAAGTCTTGGCTTCATGATCAAGGGACCTTCTGTGTTTATGTCAGCAGATAATTTCCTCTTCATGCGTGATAGGACACAACTGTGTATCTTCTCGCCATTGTTTTCTTCATGAAGTGATTTTACCTTCAAAGTTTTCTTCTCTTTTTCATGTTGATCGCTTGTCATATTTAGTCGATCAAAAGCAGATGTTGAAGGTTGATCTTTCTTCGATGTGGAGATACTTAGCCTTTTGAAAGCTGAAGTTCGAGTGGAAGTAGATGTTAAACATTGATTTTCTTCTTCTTTCATGGCCATACTCAATCTTCGAAAGATTGAAGATCGAGTAGTTGAAGGCTTGATACGATCAAAGACAGAAGTCCTTTGCTTAATTTCATTTAAATTTCAGAAGATGAATAATTATTGTCGACTTCTGTTATACTGACAACATGACATGCAGTGACTTCTAATACTTCCTTGGGATGATCATCAAGGAAGCTTCTTGGGAGGAATTCTCTCAAAGTTATCGACCGTCGAGGTCGGAAGAAGTCCTCGTCTTTTCCTTTGAAAGGCTTAAGCTTCCACATCTTCTTGTTTCTTTTTCCCTTCTTTTCGTGAAAGATGTTTCCTTTTGCATACTTTTGACGAAATGACGACTCCTTTTGAATGCAATTTGGTTGTCTTCCTGTACGACGAGTCATAACTATCCATCCTTTGTCATCATCTCCAACAGGATCTTCTTTGTTTTGGGAGAATGTCGTCACGATCCTTTGTTGTAATTGAACAACTATAGGTTCAAAAGTTCCAAACTGAATTAAGCTTTTCCTTTTATCATAAAGTTGCATTGATGGTGGAACACAAAGTCATCTCGACCGCAACATGATTCGTCTCAGCTAATTCATCAATATCCAGCTCGATCTTCTTTTCAAGAGCTAACTTTAGAATCAACTCCTTCAACACGAAACACTTTCCAACAGGGTGACTAATGACCCTATGGTACTTACAGTATTTAGGATCATCTACTTTTTCTGCTTGTTTCGGTCGTTTGTATTCTGGCAGTTGAATAAGTTGCTTCTCTAACAGCTGCTCTAACATGTCTGCAACATCAGAGTCAGGAAATGGATAAATTTTTTCTTGTCTTTCTTTAAGAGTTGGGTGTCGCTTTTCCTCTCTATCATGCTTTCCTTCAATTTTTGTTTCTTTTCTTTTAGAGAGAGATTTCAAAGGGGTTGCATGAACAACCATAGACTCATTTATGACACTATTTGCAATCATTTTAGTGTCATCAATTTCATTCTTGTCACTCCTCATTTTTGGAACCAAGAAATCTCTTGCTCCTCTGCGAGTGATACTTAGTTCATATCATGGGCACGAGTCGCCAACTCTTCAAACATGCGTGGTTTTATCCCCTGCAAAATATAGAGAAGTTCCCAATGCATGCCTTGGGTGCACATCTCAACAGCAGACATTTTTGTGAGCCTGTGTTTGCAATCCAGGCTTAGAGCTCTCCATCGGTTTATGTAGTCGATGACTGACTCCCCCTTCCATTGTTTGGTATTTGCCAACTTCATCATGCTGACGATGCGTCGGGTGCTGTAGAAGCGATTGAAAAAGTCCCCCTCAAGCTGCTCCCAACTGTTAATGGATTCATGTTCCAGGTTGATGTACCGATCGAAGGAGTTTCCTTTTAGAGTTCGAACGAACTGTTTTACCAACAAATCTCCTCTCGTATCAGCAGTTTCACATGTTTCAATGAAATGAACAACATGTTGTCTTGGGTTACCCTTTCCATCAAATTGTTGGAACTTGGGTGGTTGGTATCCATTCGACATTCTGAGATTGTCGATCCTCTTCGTATATGATTTGGAATACAGAGAGAGAGTTTGAGCAGGTCCACCATATTGAGTTTTGATGGAGTTTGCAATCATCTCTTGCAACTGCTGAACAGACGACGATGCAATTGAGGTCGAATTTTGTGGTTGACTTTCTTGCATAACTGCCTTCCCTTTGTCAGTATTTTTTATAGTATGTGTATGACTTGATTCAACAGCATCACAACGTTCGATGTGATTCTTGAGAGATGCAATCTCATTATCCTTTTCTTCAACGGCCTTCATGAGCATGTTGATCTTCTTTTCAAGCTCAACCATTCTGTCTTCACTTGTATCTACGCCAGTCACCATAATCGACATGATATTTGGATGAGGCATCTCCTCATTCTAGCGTTCACATGAAGAAATTTGTTCGTCGATCACAAGATTTTCTTTGATTATAATTCCACATTTTGGTGGCTTGGACAGTTGGTCCCAAATGTTCTTTGCGACCTCAAATGATGGCATTTCCTCATATGATTGAGTCTCCCTTGAGCGACTGCAAGTATTTAGCTGCTTGCCGATGTCACTTGGAGCTTTGGAAGTATTGCCTTGGGATGTCATGATTTCTTTAGATGTTCTTCAAAAGAGAAAGAGATGAAAAATAAAGATTGTCCCACTGGGCGTGCCAAACTGTTCACACGAGATTTCGAAGAGATGTATTTCGTGGAATTGAACTTTGATATGTTGATGAATATTGTGAATATAATCTCTAGTATTTACTCATTTGATGCTTTCTCTCGAATACAAGTTAAAACTTAGAACTTCTTAATCTTCGGTCTTTAGGATGTTGTAGTTGCAAGTCGATTTGAACTTCGATCTTCTGGAATCCAAGGAAAGTTTAATCTTCCGAGTTTTCAATCTTTCAGAAATTGTTGATCTCGAGGTTGATACGAACTTGCACGTCTTGAGAGCTTGTAGAAGTTTGAATCTTTAATTCTTCAGAGCTTTAGAGCTTTAGAGCTTCAATTCTTCCTTTAACAAAAGACCCCCTAAAATGAATGGCAAGCGTCTCTATTTATAGAGAAGTTTTATGGGCTTTAGGTGGGCTTGGACTTGGGTCCATTTGCTTGGTGGGCTTGGACTTGAGCCCATTTGCGAGTTGGGCTTGGACTTGGGCCCATCTGCTTCTTGGACTTGAGCTTGAGCCCATTTGTTTATTGGACCATATTTACTGTGATGATGTGAGATAATTTAATTGGTCAAAAATTTTCTTGCTCAACAAATCTATTTTTCAAAAATATTTCGCTAATTTTTTATTTTTTATTTTTGACAAATTTTAAATTATGACTGTTTTTATGTTTTAAATTATAAATGAGATAACCTTGTTTAAATTTAGTTTAAATTTTAAAAATTCAGATTTTTATTTTATTTTTATTATCTAATTTATATTTTCAAAAGCAGATATTTTTTATACCGTTTTTATCTCATATCTTTATCTTTTAAGTACTAAATAATAATAATAAGTACTATAGTTTATGTGAATATAATTTAAATCTAACTAATATATTTATAATATTTTAATTAACTTTGGTAACAAAAAATTTTAACAACTAATTTTAATCAACAAAATATTCAATCCCTTTTTCATGGAGTGACAAATTTTAAATTATTGTATTAGACATTCTATTTCATCTTTTAATTATTTTTCAATCAAAAGCACTTACTACAAATTTATGACTTTCAATTAGTGAATTACAACGATAAATATCAATAAATTAAAAAATTAACGTAAACATAAATTTAAAAATTAAAAAAAAATTGAACAAAATTTCATCAATTAAAAATACAAAGAATATACATTTTCAAAAACAATAAAATTGATTTTAAAACAAATATTTTTTTTTAATTGGAGAGTGAAAAATAGATTGATATTAAATTAAAAAATTAAAATAAAAACAACCATATTTTGGTATAATTAAGTTGAAAACAACTCTATTTTGGTAATTAATTTTGAAAAGTGATTTATTGTTATAATTTTTCTACCGATTTTTTTTTTCCTGAAATTGATTTTGTTAATTGTCAAGCCTAAAATAAAATTTTGACGACTTTTTTTTTTTTTTTTTTTTTGTCAATTTAATTCTTAATTTGAAAATCCAACCATCAAATCTCAAACTCCAAAATAATTTGAGAGATGTTGAATCAAAACCCTAACTCAGAAAATATTCTAAAATTTTGAATGAGTTACTGTTTACAATTTGGTCATTAATATTCATAAAGAATACAACTAAGATAAACAATATAACATTGCTTAACTCAATTCACATAATAAATTTTTTCTAATTGTAATTTGTTTTTTTTAAGTGAGGTAAAAAGATTAGGTTAATTAATTACTAATCCTCATGGAGCTGCTTGATGTGACGTAATGTTGGTGAGGTTCTCGAACCAAATTAATTATAATCCGTACCCCCACCTGCATTAACATTATTAAATTACATTACTAACAATATATTCGACAAGAAAGTTATTACGAAAGCAAGTAGAAAAATAATGACACATAAATCGATAATTTAGTTTGGTGCAAAATCATCTTCCACAACATGCTTTCTAATTCAAGCATTCTATGAGATTCTCTCAATTCAATACAATATGTTTAGGCTCTCCTTAAGAGTGAGATCCCGTCATATTAATTATATTTAAGCTCCCCTAAATACTATATCAAAAGAGAACAATCTCAATGAGGAACATATAGATATTCAATAACAATGTATATGGCTCAAAACATTTAATGTACATGTTTTTCTCATAAGGTGGTTAACCTTAATAATGAAAAGAGTAAGATATCTAGACACATATAGACACACATATAGAAACATATAGACACATATATATAAACATATCTACATATATCCATATATTTATACATCTGCATATATACATATACATATCTATCTATATATGTCTGTCTGTCTACAACTAGCCTAGAGAATATTAATTTAGAAGAGAATAAATATTCCTCGCAAAAAGGTTGAAACGAGATCAGAAAGAAATCTACAAAATCACAATCCTAATCTATTACCAATATCTTTGATATGTTGTCCAAAATACTCAAATTTTACCATTAATAAAATTAGCTAACCAAAATATTGACCCAAAACCCAACTAAAAGGAAAAACTACACAAATCTCTTCCTTGTATTCCCAATTTTTTTAAAAAAAAAAAAACTAAAAGAATACTTTCCTACTAGTGTGTATGTATATATATTCCTTTTCTTTTTCTTAATTTAATTTCTCAAATCTGTTCATTTCTTTACAAATTCAAACTCCAAATTAAATATCTTTAATGACTACCATAATTCAAATTTCAAAATCAACCAAATTATCCAAAACTTTTAAAATTTTAATTGAATTATTTCAATAATAATTCAATCTAATCTTTAAAACCAAAATAAACCAATTATTTCAAGATAATTAAATAAAATTACCTAAAAAATTTTAGGATGTCACAATGTATTTATATATACTGAAATAGATTAAACTTTGATTTAAGAACAAAATTTTCTAATTGCCTCTCTCCCCACTATAAATATGGCTTGATATCTAAACCATTTACCCACAAGAAAAAGGGAGAAAGAGAGAAATGGATCCAACATCCTACAAAATTTTCCTCCAACTTGTGCAGTACTCGCCCTATGGAAACAACATTGACGTCAATAATCCCACCTCTTCTTCAGTACTCATCTTCCTCCTCTTCCTCTTCCTCTTCCTCTTCTTCATACCTTCACTCAAATTCTTGTCCACCAAAAACCCCAAAACCAACAACTTACCACCATCACCACCACAACTCCCAATAATTGGCAACCTTCACCAACTAGGCAGCCTCCCACACCGCTCAGTGGCATCTCTTGCAGAGAAATATGGGCCTCTCATGCTCCTCAAACTAGGTCAAACCCCAACTCTTGTTGTCTCATCAACAAAACTAGCTAACGAAGTAATGAAGTCCCATGATACCATCTGCTCAAACAGAGTCCAAAACACAGCTGCAAAGTCCATATTCTATGGATGTCATGATGTGGCCTTTGCTTCCTATGGAGAACATTGGAGACAGGCAAGAAAATTATGTGTTCTGGAGCTCTTGAGTTCCAAAAGAGTTGAGTCTTTCCAACACGTTAGAGATGAAGAAGTTGCAAGGCTAGTGAAAAAGATTGAAAATTGTAATAAGGATAACCCATTATTGTGTGTGATCAATCTCAATGAGCTTTTGTTGTCAACTTCAAACAATATTGTGGGGAGATGTGTTTTGGGAGAGAAGTTTGTGGAAGAACATGATGGATACTTCGGAGAAGTTACAAGAAAGGCTATGGTGCTTTTGGCTGAGTTTTGTGTTGGGGATGTTTTTCCTTGGCTTGGATGGATTGATGTTTTGAGAGGATTTCATGGTCAACTCAAAGCTTGTGTTGAAACATTGGATAAGCTTGTTGAGAAAGTGATTGAAGAACGTAGGGAAAAATTGAAGAGTGGTGATGATCTACCTTCTGAGAAGGATTTTGTGGGGGTTATGCTCAAATTGCAACAACAAGACGCACTTGATTATCATTTCACTATGGAAAATTTCAAAGCAATTTTACTGGTTTTGTTTCTTCTCTCTCTCTCACGCACACACCTATTGCTACATGCATTATCTTGACTTAGAGAATTATAACTTTGGATTCAACTATCTTTGTAAATCCCTTCTGACTACCTGCATAAAATAATAAATTAATCTCTTCCATACTATTTTGAATTTTGACGATCATAACATAATTTCCTACCGGCCGGGTGTCCAAATGCAGGATATGTTTGTAGCTGGAACAGACACAACAGCAGTAAGTTTGGAATGGTCAATGGCAGAACTGATGAGAAACCCAACAGCCATGAAAAAAGTTCAAGAAGAGGTCAGAACAATAGTTGGTAAAAAGACAAAGATTGAAACAAAAGACATTCAAAAAATGGAGTACATGAAATGTGTTATAAAAGAAACTTTAAGACTTCACCCACCAGGTCCTTTTTTGTTGCCAAGAGAAACAACGGGAAGTTTCAACCTTGAAGGCTACCAAATTCCACCAAAAACAAGGGTTTGGATCAATGCTTGGAAAATTCAAAGAGACCCCAAAATCTGGAAAAGCCCAAACCAGTTCGTTCCAGAGAGATTCATGGAGGAAAAGAAATCAGTTGATTTCAAAGGTCATGACTTTGAGTTCATTCCATTTGGGAGTGGAAGAAGGAAGTGCGTTGGATTGTCATTTGCTATTGCTTCTTTTGAACATGTATTGGCCAATCTTCTTTATTGGTTTGATTGGAACCTTCCATCTGGGGGGATGTTGGATATGACTGAACAACATGGTCTCGCTATTTCCAAGAAATTTTCACTCCATCTTATTCCAATTCCATACAGTGTGTAATTTTTGTAATACTTATATGGTATTTGCAAATATAGTTACTATTTTGAAAAAATTGCAAACAAAAATCTATCACAGTAATTTTAGTATTTTGTTATATACTTATTTGCTATCCATTCTAATTATCGTAATCGGTTTAAGTTGAATCTCTTGTGTAAAAACCCATTAGACCTAGGGTTAGATTCTAAGATTTCTATCTATCGGGTTAGGTGTGGTTGGAATAATCATAATGAAAATCATCCACTATTGTTATCTCTATACAATTTCTATCTCTCTTTTGTCTCACTCTAGAATTCAATCATGAAGTAACAAGCTAGTTTTTTTTTCATCTATGCATATGGGGAAATAATTTTTGCTTTTTGTTATGTATTTTGTTGGTGATATATAATTAAATTTGCGTTCAACCACTAGCTTAAGTTTTTGGATGTATTGGTGGTTTAATGATAAAATTTTATTGCAGAAAATATACAAAATGGGAATATGTTCCGAAAATTGGAGGTTAATAGTGGAATAAATTTGTAGAAGAATTTTAAAAATTTTAAGGACAAAGTTTTATATTTCAAGCCCTAGGTAATATTCTTATAACAACAAAGATTAGATTAAAAAATTCATTTTTAATTTAAATTTTTACTAAAATTAATTTTATTTTATTTTTGTGTGATGGAGAAATGAAGAGGACACTCAAATTATTCTTAAAATGCAAGTTCTGTATTGGCAATATATTATGAATATATTAAAATGTGTCTAAATAATTTATTTTTGTCATCAGAGATTCAATTTAAGATAATGTCATGTGGGTAAGCAGTGGTAAAGATTTGTGAACTGCAAAAAACTGCTAGTTGTGGAGTCACACTCAAAGGGAAAAAGAAAAGGTGATGTTAATGAGAGCCAAGCAAAATATTGTGGAAATTGGGGTTTGATTGAATTGAATGGTTTGTGGTGACCTATATTAATTGTGACTATAAATTCAAATTTTAATTAATTAATATATAAAAGTTAACAATAATTAAAGAAGGGAAACAACAATACTTTTGTTTAATATTTTAATATAACTCACTTGATTTTGTTAACCTAAACCTTTTTAGGAGTGTCGATCTAAACTTTTGAACACAGACCTAAACTAAACTTTTTCAGGTATACACAAAATTGAACTTTTACTTTGTAACTATGATCATTTTTATGATGAGAAATTCTCACGACCCTATCATTTTTACTTTGCAATAATTACTATGGAATACATAGAATATTACATTTTTCATCTAACCTCCTCTTTTCCACCTATTTAGGGAACAACAACAATTAAAATATAAAAGTTAGAGACTAAAAAAAAAGTGAGGGAGGAGTATAATAAAAACAAAATTATGAATATGAATGCACCTCTTTTGCATCCACCATCTCCTCTTCCAACAAGTTTAGCAACCAAACAACATGAGAAAAAGGAAGGTTATAGCTATGTGAGATTGCAAATGTAAGGAAAGAGAGGCTAGAGACAAAACAAAAATACACCTTACAAAATTATTATATAAACAAATTCAAGTTTTGATAAAATATACATTGGGTTAGGAGAAACACTAGGAAATCTCCATTAGATGGACAACCTTTTAACATCCTTATCATCCCCGCTTCATTAATAATAGGAGTTCAATAGAAGAAGTAAGGATACAAAAGAGGCTAGAGAGAAGCCCATGGGACCCGAAACCCCAATATAGCATTAAAAAACATTGAGATTTAAAGTTATACTAATTGCAGTGTAGTTTTGAAACCTAATTCTTTTTATTCAAACTTATTAATGAGATAGAAAACGATCATATCGACACTAATGCACCGGATCCCAGATCTCATTATAACTTACTTGGACGATAGTAGTAAGTTGGATGACCACTAGAAAGTCTTGTAGTAAACGTATTAATGAGATAAATGAAAAGATTTGAAAATTTATGTGAATTTAAAATGAGAATTCTATAGTTAAAAATTAAAATTATTTTTCTATAAAGAATATTCGTGATCTTAACTGAAAATAGAAAGTATTAGATAATAGTTAGATTTTTTTTTCCTTATAAATTATCCTGATAAAAAGGATGATATATATTTTTCTTTTGTTGGAAAATTGTCTTAACTTGAATTTAATATAATAACATTATTTTAAGGATTTAGTATGAATTTGATAAAATGAAAATTTTATTGTTGAAAATCTGAATTATTTGATAAAATTAGATTTTATTTTGGGACATTTTTAAAAATAGTAAAATAAATTAAAATATTTATAATGTATCACAAAATTTTGGATTCTATCAATGATAGTCTTCTATCACTATAGCATATCAATGACTATCAGTGATAAAATTTGCTGTATGTTGTAAACATTTTGTAAAATTTGCTATTTTTGAAAATTCTCTTTTTATTCTTTCAAAACCTAGTATGATCTTAAAAACGTGATGGTAGATTTTGGTTGGAAAATTTTCTATATGCATTTAATTTGTTTAATTTGAATATAAGATTGATAGATTATATATCAATTTTTTAAAAACATATAAATCAAAGCAAAAATATGGTGCTATATATAGATTGTATATCAATTTTAATATATTGTATATCTTAAATTAAAAATCAATGTAAAAAGTTGAATTATTTATTTTAGATGAAAGAAAATGGTTATATATGTATTAAAATTAATTTTTTTTTTTTAAAAAATAGTAGATTTTACAAAATATTTACGGCCTATAGCAAATTCTATCACTGATAGTCATTGATATGCTATAGTGATAGAAGACTATCAGTGATAGAATCCAAAATTTTGCTATAGCTTGTAAATATTTCAATTTATTTTGTTATTTTTAAAAATGCCCCTAAAATTAACCAGTGTCATTTTTGATCCACAGTGTCATTTTTAATCCACGCCAAAATTGTTTTTAAAATCCACTTCATAATTATTTTTAAGAAATAAATAGATATTAATCTAAAAAAATGAGATTAGAGTAAAAATCTTAAAATCAATTCAAATTAAAACAAAAAACTCAAAAGGTAGAGTTAAAAATTTGTAAGAAGTAGTATTAAATTAAAATTAAACTTAAAATTTAAGGACCAAGAGTGGAACCACACTTTGAAACCTAGAAACTAGACTTAAAAAGTACTTTTTCTAAACGTAATTTCTAGATTTCTAAAATCACGTATAAAATAATTTGACATCAATGGTTGTGATTAAAATCACTTATGCTAAGTTTAAAAACGACCCAAGATATTACTCAAAATCAAACTTTAATTAATGGTATATGAACAATTTTAAAAACAAGAATAATTTTCAAACCTTTTAAAATCCCTCATAAAATTAGAACCCAAGCACTTCTCTCCCTAAAATAATCTCAAACAGCTCCCTATAAATATATATAGAAGAAATACAAAGCTGCATAAACCCCCATAACAAAGAAAAAAAAAATGGATCAAGACTCCTATTCCCAACAACTTTGGCTACAACTTCAACCACCATTATTTCAAGCCAATCTTATCTCTATTTCCTTTTGCCTTTTCTTCTTCTTCTTCTTCCTCCTTTTGCTAAAGCTATTTCTAAGCAAAAAACAAATCCCCAATTTCCCTCCTTCACCACCCAAACTTCCCATCATTGGTAACCTTCACCAATTAGGAAGCTTACCACACCAATCTTTAGCTTCCCTTTCCAACAAATATGGTCCTCTCATGCTCCTCAAACTAGGCCAAACTCCAACTCTAGTGGTTTCCTCACCAATAGTGGCTAGAGAAATTATGAAGACCCATGACCTTAAATTCTCCAATAGACCCAAAACCACAGCCCCAAATCTCATGTTCTATAGTTGCCAAGATGTGGGTTTTGCCCCATATGGTGATTATTGGAAAAAAGCCAAAAAAATGTGTGTTGTTGAGCTTTTTAGCCACAAAAGAGTTGAATCTTTTCAATATGTTAGAGATGAAGAAATTGATATACTTATTAATAAAGTTCATAAGGGAGCTAATTGTAGTGAGAGTTTGAATCTTACCCAATTATTGTTTCAAACCTCAAACGATATAGTGTCAAGATGTGTTCTGGGGAAGAAATTTGAGGATGAAAATGGGAAGAATGAATTTAGAGACTTGTACACAAGAAGAGTAATTGAGCTACTCTCGGCTTTTTGTGTGGGGGATTTCTTTCCTAATTTTGAATGGGTTGATGTTATTAGAGGATTGGTTGGAGAAATGAAAAAGGTTTCTAAGATAATTGATGGATTCTTTGATATGGTGATTGAAGATCACGTCATAAAGTTGAGATCAAGTGATAGATGTGATGATAAAAAGGATTTTGTGGATATCATGTTGCAGCAGCTCAATGATGAAGATTACACGTTTCATGACCATTTCACTAGAGACAACCTCAAAGGCATCTTAATGGTTTCTTTTCTTCATCTCTCTAATTTTTTTTGTGATACTTTTATTAGATTACATCTATTTTTTTTCGATCACTAAAAAATATTACATATAGAAAAGAGAGAACTGCATTTTCAATCCTTAGTTTTTCAAGAATAGGAGCATTTTGGTCAATGAAATTTCAAAATATACCTTTTTGGTTTGAATTTTTCTTAAGTTTTCAATATATATATTTTTAGTCGAATTTTTTTATCCATGTTCTTCAAAATTTGGAGATGAAAAGAACTTTAGGATACCGAACATAGTCAAAAAGAGGAAAAGAAAGTGAAACTTTATTAAATGCTTACTTTATATATTCTAATAGTGTGGAATCGCTAGTTTCAATTGAAAAAAAAAACCAAAAAGCCATAGTTAAAATCAAAACAAATTATCTCCTATTAAAAACTATAAGATATCTATAAATATATGTACTATTTTAATTTGTATTTGGAAAACGTGCGATCATACCATAACTACTGCACCATATTCCATTAGAACTCTATGTTGTTAAATGTGTTAGATAAGACTAGTTGGAAAAATTGGTGCTTACCGATATTTATAAATTTTAAAATATCTACTAATTTTATTCACAATTCACAATTATTATTATTATTAATTTTTTTTTTTGTATATAAAGGTGGACCATGCATCCATTATCTCCTCTATCGTTGTAATTGAAAAACGAAGACAAATTTTCCACCACCATTCTTATAAATCTCTCGTGTTTCTCTCTTCTTTTTTGTTTTTAAAATGTTCAATCATATGTCAAAATTTTCTTACTCATTTTTTATAATAATTAAAAAAAATTGTATATTATGAAAATGTGATACATAAAGATGCATGTTATTAAAATAGACAAAAATTTCTCTAATTTGTGTTTATTTTCCTCTCTTAATTGTAAGATTTCAACAAATGGCAACCCAAAATGTCGCAACACACAATAATAAGTATTAGATGTACTGAATTTGAAAATCTAGATATTCTATAAATTAAATATTTTTTAATTTCTCTTCCCTACTATGTTAGACTATATAAAGCTAACTGTGAATCAAATTGTAATGAATTTGAATTTTAACGTTTCAAATGCAGGACATGTTCATAGGAGGGACAGACTCAACAGCAACAATATTAGAATGGACAATGGCAGAGTTGTTAAGAAATCCAAACACCATGAAGAAAGTCCAACAAGAAATAAGAACAATAGTTGGAAAAAACAAGAAAAAAATTGAAATAAAGGACATTAACAAAATGGAGTACATGAAATGTGTAATAAAAGAATCTCTAAGATTACACCCACCAGTTCCTCTACTTGTACCTCGAGAAACAACAGACATGGTTGATATCGAAGGGTACCACGTGGGAGCAGGAACAAGTGTGCTTGTGAATGTTTGGGCAATTCAAAGAGACCCCAAAATATGGGAAAACCCAAACCAGTTCATCCCAGAGAGATTTATGGAGGAAAATAAATCAATTGATTTTAAAGGATCAGATTTTGAGTTGGTTCCATTTGGAAGTGGAAGAAGGAAATGCCCTGGAATAGGGTTTGGAATGGCTTCTTCTGAATGTGTGTTGGTCAATCTGTTGTATTGGTTTGATTGGAATATGGTTGAGGATATGAAAGGAGAATTGATGGATATGACTGAAGAAAATGGAAGCACTGTTCATAAGAAAATCCCTCTGTCTCATCCCATTACCGTATAATTAATATTATGTAATCTAATCAATTTTCTTGTATGGTTGTCCTGGAAAGAAGAAAACTTAACCGTAGTTAAACATACTCAACTCGATTTCAGCACATCTAGTTATAAAGAAAATAAAGTTTTACATATAAAAGGTTAATTTTCATAAATAGAACAAACCGTCCAAATATTTACGGTCAATAGAACAAGAAAAACTGATTAAGATTGACTATTTTGTTAGAATTTCATATTTGCCCTTACTGGTTTATAACGATTTTTCAATTTCGATTCTTCCTCTTCTTTCAGATTTTTTTCTGCATTATTCTCTATTCTCTATTCTCTCTTCTTTATGATATTCAACACAGTATTATTTCTTTTCATCATCTTTCTTCTCCTATTCTACAATTTTTTTTCTTCTTGCCATTGTCTTTTTCTCTTCTTCTGCAATTTTTCTTTTATTTTTTTCAAATCGTTTATTCGGTTCAAGATCGTGTACTAAATATATAATACTTTTTTTTAAAGTTATTTGGTTGTTTAGATCGTGTGACAAATATAGAAGATCATGAAAAAAATCGTTGGATATTGGATAGTCAAATATGAACTATTGTGTACAACCAAATTTAAACACCAAAGAATCTTTAAAAAATCGTTTAGATTTGGCTTCCCAAATTTACACGATCAAATCTAAACACAATCGTGTACAAAAATAGTAAAATTGAAACGATTGTCTACCAAAGAATCTAAAAAAAATTGTTTAAATTTAGCTATCCAAATTTAAACGATCGTACACAAAAATAGCCAAATTTAAATGATCGTCGAATCTTTAAAATATTCGTTTAAGCTGTCCCAATTTTTTTAAGGAGAAAACAAGGTGAGAGAACATAGCTCAGACACCGAAAAATATATTAATAGTGGAGGGGCTGGAGGAGAGCCCAAAGTACCAAAGTATTACAAAAAAAACATGAAAATTGAGAGTTATGGTGTTGGCATTATAATTTTTAAATAATTTGTGCTTGCCACTCCAAAGGCCAATGAAATTACAACAATTTGGCTGTCCAAATTTAAACGATCATGTACAAAATTTAAACGATCGTGTAAAAAAATAGCGAAATTTAAACGATCGTGTACTAAAAAATCTTTTAAAAAATTGTTCAGATGTTGCTACCCAAATTTAAACGATTAAATCTAAATGATCGTGTCACTAAATATAAAATATCACTTTCCAAAAAATCTTGATTTTTTTTTATATTTGACAACCCAAATTTAAACTATTAATCTAACGATTGTGTACAGAAAAAAATTATTAAAAAATAGTTTAGATTTAGATTTGATCATTTAGATTTGGAGAAAAATCTAAACAATCAAATCCTAAACAATCATTTCTAACAATGGTTTTCCAAATATGTTACGCGGCGCATCAGATGTCAAGTAATTGGAGACATTTTATAAATTTTCTATTGTGGGTCTATGGGTTTTTTCGTTTTCGAAATTATTCTATACGATGTAAATATTTTATCGCTTTGTTCTATTTTTGAAGAGACTCTAATATAAAATATTTTAAAGAACATATAATAAAATATGACATTTGATAGGAAGAAGA
This sequence comes from Cucumis hystrix, assembly GCA_025688845.1. Taxonomy (NCBI): domain Eukaryota; kingdom Viridiplantae; phylum Streptophyta; class Magnoliopsida; order Cucurbitales; family Cucurbitaceae; genus Cucumis; species Cucumis hystrix. The sequence goes on from CM046894.1 coordinate 16,947,229, forward strand.
ATATGTGTATTTTCAACCTTACACAATTATTATTGGCAGTTTAATGATAAAATTTTATTACACAAAATATAGGAAATGGGAATATCTCGAAAATTGGAGGTTAATAGTGGAATAAATTTGTAGCAGAATTTTAAAAATGTTAAGGACAAGTTTTATATTTCAAGCCCTAAATAATATTTCTAAAACAACAAAATTTACCTTTCATTTTTTTTTTAAAACCCACTCATATGTTTCTCATCTCTCCCCCACATAAAAAAAATAAGATTGAAATTTTCATTTTCAATTTTATTTTTATTAAAATTAATTTTACTTTATTTTTGTGAATTTTTAATTTTATTTTTTGTGATGGAGAGACGAGGAACACGTGAGAGGATCCACCCAATTATTCTTAAAATGCTGGATTATTAATTTACTAAAATGTCTTAAGTTTTTGTTTTTGTTTTTTTGGTTTTTTGTCATCAAGAGAGATTCAATTTAAGATAATGTCACATGTGGGGTATGCAATGGAAACGATTTTTGAACTGCAAAACTACAAGTCGTTGTGCAGTCACACTCAAATGGACAAAAAAATGTGATGTTAACGATAGCCAAGTAAAAATATGTGGTAATTGAGGTTTGATTGAATTCAATGGTTTATGGTGACCCTTTTCAATAACCTACCCAACAAAATCAAACAAGGACATATAGGAAGTGTCATTTCATGTCGGTCCATATTTTTATTTCGAGTTTTTTCAAATATTATAGTAAAACAATTATAAATATTTATAAATATAACAAAATTTTACTAGCTATATAGATGAAAAAGATATAAAACAAGAAAAAAAACCCTTTTAAACCTAGTTTGAGCCCTAAAATATGTGACCACCTCAACAAAACCCACAAAATATTTCCCCTAGCACGTCTCGTTCAAACCCCTCACAACAAAAAAAATCATTCACACTTTCATCCAGAGGCTTCGTCTTCAACTGATGATTAGAGGCAGATCAATTTTCATTAATGCCTATTATTATTATATATGTAAGTGAATTAGCATTGCATATTGATCCCACCACCTATATCAAAAGAGAAAAATATCAGTGAGGAACATAAGTATACTCAATAACAATACGTGGCTCAAAATGTTTAATGTGAACACTTTTCTCATGAGTTCGTTAATCTTAATATATATATATAGCCTAGAAAAATATTAATTTAAGAGAGAATAAATATTTCTTGCAAGAAGGTAAAGACGGCCACAAAAAGAAATCTATGAACTTGCAATCTCAATACTATTAATAATGTCTTTGATATGTTTTTTAGAAAATGATATTTGATGGGTCAGTAGACGGACCTAAGGATCTCCTCTAGGTGAGCATCCTTTTAGTGCTCTCATCGTCCCCAAAAATATATTCAATGAAGCTCAGAGGATACAAAGTTTAGAACTATTACAAATAGACTAGAGATAAGCCTTAATGTAAAAACTAACAAAAAGCACTAGTATTTAAAGCAATTGAAGAAGCAGAATAATTTTTGAAGACCATAAAATAGTGAGGTTACAAATATTCTCCCATAGACTAATGGAGGAGGCATGGCTATTGTTGAAGAGTCTGCTATTCCTTTCTAGTCAAGTTGTCCAAGTGATGACTACCAGAAGGTTGAAAAGAATCAAACCCTTTTGAGACTTGAAGTTTATTGAGTAGATGTGTTTGCACAGTTCTCTAAGGTTGTCAACATTATTAGTCCAACCCGTTTAGATCTTTTGCTTTGCTCCAAAAAGATTTGACAAACGTGCAAGGGAGGAATAGGTGATCCGTAGTCTCATTGTTGTTTTTACAAAGTATGCACCAATTTGAGTCGAGACAAAAGATTTTTGAATTTATATTGTATCGACTCGTTAGTAAAGATTCCTTTGTGTATAGCTGACTATAAGAAGAATTTACATTTTCTGAGATCTTAGATTTCCATATATTCTCATGAAAGGGAAGTTTCCATGAATGTCTTTGATATGTTGTCAAGGATACTCGAATTTTAACTTCAATAAAATTATTCAACCAAAATATTGACCAAAACCCAACTAAAAGGAAAAACTACACAAATATCTTCCTTGTATTCCCAAAAGCTGGGATTCTATTTTTTTTAGAAAAGACTAAACAATACTTACCTAATTAGTGTCTATGTATATATATTCCTTTTCTTTCTCTTAATTTAATTTATCAAAACTTTTAATTCCTTTACAAATTCAAACTCCAAATTTAAATGTCTTTAATGACTACCATAATTCAATTTTCAAAACCAACCAAATTATCCAAAAATTTTAAAATTTTAATTGAATTATTTCAATAATATTTCAATCTAATCTTTAAAACGAAAATAAACCAATTATTTCAAGACCATTAAATAAAAATGACCTAAAACTTTTAGGATGTCACACTATATTTATATAAACTAAAATAGATTAAACTTTGATTTAAGAACAAAACTTTCTAATTGCCTCTCTCCCCACTATAAATATGGCTTGATATCTAAACCATTTACCCACAAGAAAAAGGGAGAGAGAGAAATGGATCCAACATCCTACAAAATTTTCCTCCAACTTGTGCAGTACTCTCCCTATGGAAACAACATTGACGTCAATAATCCCACCTCTTCTTCAGTACTATTCTTCCTCCCCTTCCTCTTCCTCTTCTTCCTACTTTCACTCAAATTCTTGTCCACCAAAAACCCCAAAACCAACAACTTACCACCATCACCACCACAACTCCCAATAATTGGCAACCTTCACCAACTCGGCAGCCTCCCACACCGCTCAGTGGCATCTCTTGCAGAGAAATATGGGCCTCTCATGCTCCTCAAACTAGGTCAAACCCCAACTCTTGTTGTCTCATCAACAAAACTAGCTAAAGAAGTAATGAAGTCCCATGATACCATCTGCTCAAACAGAGTCCAAAACACAGCTGCAAAGTCCATATTCTATGGATGTCATGATGTGGCCTTTGCTTCCTATGGAGAACATTGGAGACAGGCAAGAAAATTATGTGTTCTGGAGCTATTGAGTTCCAAAAGAGTTGAGTCTTTCCAACATGTTAGAGATGAAGAAGTTGCAAGGCTAGTGAAAAAGATTGAAAATTGTAATAAGGATAACCCATTATTGTGTGTGATCAATCTCAATGAGCTTTTGTTGTCAACTTCAAACAATATTGTGGGGAGATGTGTTTTGGGAGAGAAGTTTGTGGAAGAACATGATGGAAACTTCGGAGAAGTTACAAGAAAGGCTATGGTGCTTTTGGCTGAGTTTTGTGTTGGGGATGTTTTTCCTTGGCTTGGATGGATTGATGTTTTGAGAGGATTTCATGGTCAACTCAAAGCTTGTGTTGAAACATTGGATAAGCTTGTTGAGAAAGCGATTGAAGAACGTAGGGAAAAATTGAAGAGTGGTGATGATCTACCTTCTGAGAAGGATTTTGTAGGGGTTATGCTCAAATTGCAACAACAAGACGCACTTTATTATCATTTCACTATGGAAAATTTCAAAGCAATTTTACTGGTTTTGTTTCTTCTCTCTCTATCACGTGCACACCTATTGCTACATGCATTATCTTGGCTTAGAGAATTATAACTTTGGATTCAACTATCTTTGTAAATCCCTTCTGACTACCTGCATAAAATAATAAATTAATCTCTTCCACACTATTTTGAATTTTGACGATCATAACATAATTTCCTACCGGCCGGGTGTCCAAATGCAGGATATGTTTGTAGCTGGAACAGACACAACAGCAGTAAGTTTGGAATGGTCAATGGCAGAACTGATGAGAAACCCAACAGCCATGAAAAAAGTTCAAGAAGAGGTCAGAACAATAGTTGGTAAAAAGACAAAGATTGAAACAAAAGACATTAAAAAAATGGAGTACATGAAATGTGTTATAAAAGAAACTTTAAGACTTCACCCACCAGGTCCTCTTTTGTTGCCAAGAGAAACAACGGGAAGTTTCAACCTTGAAGGCTACCAAATTCCACCAAAAACAAGGGTTTGGATCAATGCTTGGAAAATTCAAAGAGACCCCAAAATCTGGGAAAGCCCAAACCAGTTCGTTCCAGAGAGATTCATGGAGGAAAAGAAATCAGTTGATTTCAAAGGTCATGACTTTGAGTTCATTCCATTTGGGAGTGGAAGAAGGAAGTGCGTTGGATTGTCATTTGCTATTGCTTCTTTTGAACATGTATTGGCCAATCTTCTTTATTGGTTTGATTGGAACCTTCCATCTGGGGGGATGTTGGATATGACTGAACAACATGGTCTCGCTATTTCCAAGAAATTTTCACTCCATCTTATTCCAATTCCATATAGTGTGTAATTTTTGTAATATTCATACGAGTATTTGCAAATATAGCCGTATATAACAACAATTTGAAACAATTGTAAACATAGCTAAATTTATCACTTATAAATTTTGCTATATTTAAATTAATTTTTTTTTTGTTATATACTTAATTGTTATCTATTATAATTATAGTAATCAGTTTAGGTTGAATCTCTCGTATAAAAACTCATTGGGCCTAAGGATAGAATCTTGGGTTCGGTGTGGTTGGAATAATCATAATGAAAATCATCCACCATTGTTATCTCTCTCTACATTTTCTATTTCTCTTTGTCTCACTCTAGAATTCAATCATGAAGTAATGAGGTAGCCTCTTTTGTAAGAGTCACCAAATAGTTTGCTTATGAATTTACAATGTGAAGTATGTTTAATATAGTTGGGTTTTTTTCTTTTCCATCTATGTATATGGGGAAATAGTTTTCCCCCTTATGGTTATTTAGTTATGTTTAATTGAATTACATAACAAAAAAGAACATGTTAGTGTGTGATTGGTAGCGTAACATTTATAATTAATTGTAGTAAACTTGATATATAAAATATGTATATAGTAGGAATCCCTTAGAAGGTGTACAAGATTTGATATGACATTATTTGTGTTATGAAATATGTAGTGGGAACCAGTAATCACGATTTAATTTTTTTTTTTATAAAATATATAATTGAGTCAGTAGGTGCACCAGGACATCTCCACTAGGTGAACACCCCCTTGCACACCCTTATCATTTTCGCTTCATTAATAATAAGAAAAGATGTACATGAAGAGGAAAAATACAAAAAGGATAGAGAAAAGCCCAAAAACCCAACAAAGAACAAAGCTAATCGAAAGTATTTAAATTTAAAGCAATAGAACTAGTCGAATGATTTGAAAAACATTTGGATCTGCTTGTCCAAAGACCAATAAGCGCTTTGACATCTTCCCAAAGATCTGATGGACTTTTTTCTTTTTCGTTGAAAGTTATGTTGTTTCTTTCAAGGGTCTTTAACTCATATGGCCTAAATTGCTATATGATATTACATGAAGGACCCAAATTACTAATAAATTTCACAAAAGTCCTAAATGGACTAGTATATTACAGAAATGTAGGACTCAAATTACTTTAATACTCATTTCTATTATTTAATTGATTTATAACAAATATCTAAATGGACAAAATCGTGGAATATAATTTTGGAAAGAAGTGGGCCCAAATTAATTTAATACAAATTTCTATTATTTAATTGATTTATAAAAAATATCTAAATGGAAAAAATCGTTGATACGGTTTTGGAAAGAAGTGGGGCCCAAATTAATTTAATATCAATTTCTATTATTTAATTGATTTATAACAAATATCTAAATGAAAAAAATCATGGGATACAGTTTTGGAAAGAAGTGGAAAACCTTTCATGTTTTCCTTCTACGAAAACGGTTGTCTAATCCTTCCAACGTGGATTACGGTTATTACTTCGAAATTTTAGAGAGTTCGGAGGTGAAGAAGAAGACATTCGACGGTCGACAAATACAAAACTTCTCGAACATAATCTAGTTAAAAATTTCGAGGTTAGTATTGTATATATTCAACACATATGAAACATTAGGTATATTAGGTATATTTTAGATATTCAATTAAATAGACAATCAAATGAAAATGTAGTTTTAAATGTGATACATTTTAGGGTTCATTGAGATTTCGGCGGTGAAGAAGAAAACTTTCGATGACCGACATATACAAAACTTATCCGACATAATCTAGCTAGAATTTTCATGCTTAATATTGTATATATTCAAAACATATGAAACATTTGGTATATTAGGTATATTTTAGATTATATTCAAAATATATGAAACATTTGGTATATTAGGTATATTTTAGATATTCGATTAAATAGGCAAACAAACGAAAATCTAGTTTTGAATGTGATACATTCTAGAGTTTATTGAGAATTCAACGGTGAATTAAGAAAAACTACATTTTGGCCATCCTATCAAAAAATAATAAAACTATATGTCAGTATATAGTATTATTATATATAATATGTGGTATATATATACTAAAACACAGAACATAACTATTATAGATTGCGAATATATTAAAGTATAATGTAATCAAATACATTTATAAAGAAAAAATATGTATGTATGATCATGCCATTTACTACTGTTTTAATAATATTTACTATATAAACAAAAAATTTAAACACAAATTCTGTAGGATTATGTATAAGATATTATTGTATATAATATGAGGTATATATACTAAATACCATATATAAATTCAGACTTCTTACTGTACATAATTATATATGTCATATCGTATATATAATGTGGTATATATGTGTAAGGGCTGTCAACGACGGATGAAATTTTTCAGATTGTTCACGGTTATAATTAATTAACATAAAATTCCATATTAGAAAAGTTTTTGTGTTATACTTCATTAAAACAATATTTTCAATTTTTTACCATAATAAAGATACAAATTTATACAAGGAAGTTACGAAAATAATAATGACACTCAAATATTTCTGTATGATGACACTCAAATACTTCATTAAAACAATATTTTTAATTTATTACCATAATAAAGATACAAATTTATATAAGGATGTTACGAAAATCATAATAAATTGAAAGTACTGTCAACAAGGAAATAATTTAAATATAATTACGAATATAATATATAATTAATAGTAATTAAAAGGTTAATATTGTCAAAAAATTATATGAATTCCTAATTAAGAAAATAAATTATATTTTAGGATATTTGTGAAAAATCATAGTCAATTTAGATCATTCATCTAAATCTTTCTTCTTTCAATCCAAATACCCACAGAGTAATAGTAGCAGAATTGAATAAGCTGACCTCCTTTTTATTTTTTTTGTTTCTGCCTACAGACATATTTGTAGAAGGAGGAGATACTATGATGAGGAAAACTTCAGTTAAGCATCGAACATAATCTCCTCCAAATAGTAGCAACATATGAACAAGATAAAAATAAAAGATGGTCTGTGTCTTCCTCTTTTTTTCTACACATAACACACCAACTTGGCTTTAGTTTGATGCTTGGGAGCCTCTTATAATATCATGGTTTAATTTATTATACAAAAAAAAGCTTCTTATTATTGAAGGATTTTCAAATGCTAACTAATTAAAGTACATTCTTATAGTATCATACGAAGGTGGAGCTATTTAGTATTTATTACACATTTGAAGCATCTCCATCAATGGTACTTCTTACTTTAGCTAGCTTCAATTGTTGAGCAGGCTAAAATATTTACTATATGAAATTCTCACAACGTGGGAGAGAAACCATATTACCTCATGTTTTTTTTGACAAATTCTGATAACACTTTTACCACAAATTCGTTTCGTAAAAGATCATTTATGGTTGTACATCTACACCCTATATATGGGAAGAAAACACAATTCAGCCCAATCCAACTATTTGAAATAATAAGATTACTAATGAAAATTGCATTAAATTATTCTTGTGATAATCTTGCAGGTCAAAATCGATCGAATTGAAGGGGTTCAGTTTGTGTTGGTCTGGAGTCCAAACCGACACCTTTATTTAAAAAAAAAAGGAAATTCAAATGGTTAAACAACTTAATCGACCGACCGCAGTCCTCTTAGGTGACTTCTTCTTCGTCTTCACCATTTTCGTCTGACTCTTCGTTGTCTCCTCCCTCTCCTCGCCCTTCGTCATATCCCAGTCTCCTCAGCTTCCGACGGTCATCTTCTTCTTCTGTCTCTTCAGCTTCCAAGTTTCCACGACCATTAAAATTTAGAAATGAAAAAACAAACACACACAACCCGACAACTCAATCCATATTTTTCAGGTTGGTTTGGGTTGAAAACTTAATTCACGTTCGGGTACCCAATCCAAATAGCTAGAAAATAACAAAGAATTACTAGCCCAAAGACTCGAGACAATGGACAAATATCTTTTCAAAGATCAATAATAGATTTGTCTTTCCCTTTGAAAATACGGTTGTTTCTTTCCAGCCAAACAGACCAAAGAGCAGCTGCAATGGTATTGAATCTTATGATACCTTTTTTGTTTTTCTGTGTAATAGAGTACAGATCAGCGCATGGGGAAGAAACGTTTAGATGCTTGGTTTGGCTATTGAAGAACAATCTCAATTTTACCCCATAAAATTTTTATAGCGGAACAATTTATGAAAATGTGATCAATATCTTCATTGCTTTGACGACATAAATAACACCAGTTTGGATTTTGATGAAGAGTGGGAATTTTCCTTTGAAGAACCTCAGTTGTGTTTATGCGCCTGTGAATAAGAGACCAGATGAAGAATCTACACTTTTTTTGGGATTTTACATTTCCATAGATTTTTGAAAACATCAGAATTTATATTTGTTAAATTTTCTTGATCGTAAGCACACTTTTAATCTCCCTTCATTGTTGAATTTCTAAACTGCGCAAAGGTCTTCTGGGATGAAAATCCCATTTCCGCGGAGATAGAATTCCAAGCATCCTTCACAGATCCATTTTGTATTGTGGATAGAGCGACAATACAAAGAAAGAGGGCTAAGACTACTCCAGATGCCTTTCCAAAAAGAGAGTTTTTCTCCATTATTAATCTGCCATTTGATCTGTGAATTAAACTAGTCCACCCCCTTTAATAATGTTTCTCCAAGGAGCTTTCATTGAGCTATATTTTGCAAGAGTCGGAATCTCCCCAATGAAAGATTAAGAATATTTTGCAAGGATAACTCTCTTCCACGTGGGATTATGTTAAACATGGTGTAACCATCTAATTTTATCCTACATATTTTTATTATTTTATTAAAAAAAAAGAATTTTTTATATAATAATATGTTTTATTTCTTAAAAAAAAAAATCACTTTAATAATACATTTAACTTGTTTGTATTCATTTTTTTTTTAAAAAAAGAAATCAATAAAATCTTCTTTTTAACTCATTTTTAAAAAAAACTAATATAACTCATTTTAGGAAAAAGAGAAATTAATTTGTTTAAAGTAAATTCTTTTATTTTATTTTAGGAAAAAATAAATCATTTTTATTCTTACAAAATCCCATAATATCTTTTATTTTATTTTATTTTAGGAAAAAATAAATCATTTTTATTTTTACAAAATCCAATAGTATTTCATTTATTTTATTTTAGGAAAAAATAAATCATTTTTATTTTTACAAAATCCCATAATATTTCATTTATTTTATATTAAAAAAAATAAATCATTTTATTTTTACAAAATCCCATAATATTTCATTTATTTTATATTAGAAAAAAATAAATCATTTTATTTTTACAAAATCCAATAATATTTCATTTATTTTATTTTAGAAAAATTGAAATTTACTTTATTAATATAATATCAAATTTTGATTTTATTCTTATTATTTTTTTCTAATTTGTCTAAATAGGGACCCTGTCATTTGGAAAAGGGGAGAAAAATTTCTTACAAAAAAAATCTTTAGAGAAAGTTGTTAGAGAAATTTTTTTTTAGAGAATCTCTGCCAATTGGTAGAAAAGTTTTTGTTTTTTTTATTTCGTTTTATTACGTTAGTATCTTTACCTTTTTTTTGTTTTGTTTCGTACTTTTTTTTGTTTCTCTTTAGCAAATCAAATCTCGTGTTAAAATAGACTTTGTGAGAGGTTGCATGTGGTAGAGATTTACTCTCCCAAGGATCCGCACCTCATCGACGAGTAATTTTCTTTGGGATTTGAATTTTTTTTCTCTCTTGTTTTTTTTCTTTAAAGATAGAGATAAAAAAAAAGAAATATATAAGATTTTTTTTTGCTTTCTTTTACTTTCATGGTTATTTTTTTACAAAAAAAATCTTAGTCTTTTTCTTCTCCCTAAAAAATAGAGAAAAGGAAAAAGACACAAGACTTTTTTTTTTAATCTTGATTTTTATTTTCTTCCCGTTGTAGGAAGATTATGTACTTATACTTAAGTTTATTATTGTTTTTTTATATTACTTATATCTATTATTTGTTATTAACATTTTTTTATATTACTGTTTCTTTTACTTCTATTTCTTTTTTCTCTTTTAACTTTTTTATTATTATTATCTATTGCTTTTTATATATACTTCAAACTTATTATTGTTAATTTATTTGTATTATTACTATTTATTATTATTATTATTATTATGATTATTATTATTATTATTATGATTATGATTATGGTGGTGAGTGGCGGCAAGTCAACATGCACCTCTATTTAAAAAAAAGAAAAGTTCTTTTTCTTTTTCTTTTATTTCCTTTTTCTTTTCTTTCTTATTTCCTTTATTTATTTATTTATTTATTTTCGCTGTCTATCGTTTCTATTTTTTTTTTAACTTTTGCATGCATAATAATTATTATCATGTAGTATTAAATTTATGAATATTTTTTTATACTTGGCAATGTTACCATGATATTTTATATCAATTATTTTTTTTTTCTTATATCATATTTATCTTTACATTTTATAATTCTAAAAAAAATCTGACGATGGAATTAGATATATTTGGGAGTCCATTATTTCTAAACTCTTGAGGTGAGGGAATCGGTTCTTTGGGAGTCCAAGATCGATTCCCAATATTTTTTTTAAAAAATAAAATCTTATCTTATCTTACTTGCTTAATCCATCGTGTGATATATTTGATTCCATTGTGCATTATTTTCTATTGACCTAATTTTGAAGTCTTTCTTAAATTTTCTTTTTTAACTGTTTAGAAATTTCCTTTAAATCTATATTTCATAAGTTTTCCTAATCATCTTTTTTTTTTTAAATAACTTATCTTAAGATGAAATCTAGAACTTTCTGGGGGTCCGTTATTTCTAGATTCTTGAGGTGAGGGATTGATATCTTTGGGAGTCCAAGATTTGATCCAAAAAAAAAATGAGTTTAATCAATTTAAAAAAAAAAATTATTCGAAGACTAATAGATTTTGAGAAATTGTAATAATTTCTCATTTTCTTGAGATGGGGAATTTTCCTCAATATAGTCGAATATTATTCCACTTATTTTATGGGATCATGCTTCAAATATGAGAGTAATAAAACATAATTTTTTTTAAATGAATTTTATTCAAGACTTTAAGTTTGGCCACCGTTTTCTAAACGGGTGTTACGGGTTGCTAATACCTTCCCTGTACACAAATGACTCCCGAATCCAACCCTATTTTTTGCAGATCATTTAAAAAATAACTTATTTACTTTATTTTGGTGTCCAATCACACTCTAAAAAAAGATTGGTGGCAACTCCTATTTTTCATTAAAAAAATATATATATATATTTTGAGCACGTGGCGACACATGGAATCTCCAAAGCCATTTACTTAGAAGAGAGAGAAATTAGTGTTTTCAACTTTGTAATACTCAAGCCTTTATTTTCTTTGGGGATGGTGATTTTGTTCCATCTCAGAAGATGTGTGATTTTATCATCAGCATGATTTTTTCAAAGGAAGTTACCCCATGTTTTCAATAGATTTGCAGATGCCAATAGGAGCTTTGAACACTGACAATTGATATGTTGGTAGGTTGAAAAGAGTTGAATGAATAAGAGTTAATTTTCCACTATTAGATAGGTATGAATATTTCCAGCTGCTCAATTTTTTATGGATCTTCTAAGAGATATTTTCCTAGAAGTTGATGATGATTTACCTCCAAGAGGAACTCCGAGATAATTTACGGGTAAGAACTGTTTTTTAATCCCCTAAAAGTTTGCCATAACTTCAGTTCTGCAAGAATCCATATGGGGGATATAGTAGATTTTATTAAATTTATGCTTAGTCCCGAAGCAACTTCAAAGAGGAAAATAGCATTCTTGAGGTTCGAGATATACTCATCATTATCCTCCACAAATAAAAGAATGTCGTCAGCAAAAAGAAGATGAGTGAGATTACAATCATTGTTAAAAAACACACCTCTGATGTTGCCCTGTTGTTGTAAATGTAATAACAGTCTACTGAAGTACTCCATTGCCAGAACAAATATGAAAGGGGATAAAGGGTCACCCTGTCGAATACCTCTTGAAGACTTTATTCTACCTCTAGCCCGACCATTGATAATAATCGAATATTGCACACTTTCAAAGCAAGTCCTAATCCATTTTCTCCATTGTAATGGGTATTCTTTTCTCATAAGAATATAATCAATGAAGTTCCATTCTATTTTGTCAACAAAGGCCTTTTCTACATCCAGCTTTATGACAAAACCTTTAACTTTTTTCTTCATTTTCCAGAAATCAATAGCTTCATTGGCAATGAGGATGGCATCTGTGATCTGTTTACCTTTTACAAAGGCCATTTGAAAGTCTGAAATAGTATGACGTAGAGTTTCTTTCAATCTTTTAGCCAAGGTTTTTGCTATAAGTTTGTAAATTGCAGTAGTAAGGCTAATAGGCCTATAATCCGCAACTTTGTTGCACCTTTCTTTTTTGGCTATGAGAGCGCAATGTATGTTTCATTAATCACTTTGTTAACAATCCCTTTTTGAAAGAAATCAGTAAAGTGGCTGTCATATTCTGTTTAAGAATCTTCCAATTATGATTTAGAAACTCCATAGTAAACCCATCAGGCCCAGGGGCTTTATTTTTTGCAAATGATTTGAGGGTAGTATGGATCTCACTCTCAAGAAAAGGGAGCATAACTGATTTTTTGCTACTTTCAAAGATCGGGGCCCATTTCAAGTTATCAATCAGCCAAGATATTGGTTTTGTGTTGGAGAAGATATTTGTGAATTGTTCAATGAAGACATTCTCAATGGAGCTATTTATATTGCAAGTCTCTCCATTTTCATTCTGAATGCTGGTAATTGAGCTTCTTCGTTTTCTAGTATTGCAAACTTTATGATAAAAGGCTGTATTTTCATCACCGTCACTAAGCCACAATCTTTTGCATCTTTGAGCCCATAATTGTGTTTCTTTATGAATCTGACTGCTAAGATCAGTTTTGAGGGCTATTCTACGTGAGCTATCCACATCATTATTCAATTTATTTTCTCTTTTCCTCTTGTCGATTTCATCAATCTCTTTAATCCATAACTTCTTCTTAGCCTCTAAATTGGAATTTTTTATCTTGGCCCAAGATCGAATCTGCAAATTGAGTTGCTTAGTCTTCTCATGAAAGAATATCCAGGGTAACCATATTCTGCTCGTATTCAACCACCATATTTCAAAGTTTTTGTTAAAATCCACATCCTTTAGAAGGTGGTTTGTAAAACGGAAAGGAGTAGGACCTCATTTAAGATCAGAAGCTTCTAAAACAACCGGAAAATGGTAGACGTAATTCTGGACATAACTTTGGAATAATGAACTGAGGAGAAGTTTCCCAGCTTTGAGTAAAGAGAAATCTATCCAGCCGAGATAAAGTGGGAGAAATGCAGAGATTTGACCAAGTAAATTTTGCATTAGTGAGGGGAGGGTATTACAACTCTCAATGAAGGAATTGAACTTTTTCATACTGTGCTTGGCTGGATTGCATGCTGATGTTTCTTATGCCCACCTAATGCATTAAAATCACCTCCCAACAACTAGATTGGCAAACAAGACTGCTTTAATTGCTCAAGCTCATAAATGAAAGTGCCAACAATGGATTGTTCCACAGAAAAATTTAGATCATCTCACATTAATAAAATTCCCTCAGAGTTGCCAATTGCTTTTAAGGAGTACCACTTTATGCTAATAGAGCTCCATAACGATTTAATAATAGTTTTTGATACCTAAGGAAGTTTGGTTTCAGTAAGAATTACTAAGTCAGGAAAGTAGCTAGAAATAAAACTTTTTATTAAAGCTCTTAGAGGATAAGCCAATTCCTCTTACATTCCAAATTGACAATTTTCATTGAGAACCAGAGTTTCCCAGAGATTTCTGAGCACTATTATCATTCAATACAACATTTTCAAGTTTCATCAGTAGAGTTCTTGCCTATAGAACCCAGATCATCATAAATATTTTTTATGTCAGTTTAAGATCGTTATCTTTGAACCATATAACTAATTTCTTCTTGAAATCCTCTTCACTATTTGTCTGGTTTTGATCCTTGCAGTGATGAGGCTAATTAAGCCATTACAATTATACTTTTGTTTCATTCAACATCTATACACATAGAGAGCGAGGGGATTCGATTCACGTACCTTGGTCCTTATCATACATGGATACTAATAGAATTAAATTCTTGTTGTGAAAGCTTAAGTATATTTAATAATATAAAATGTTTTATATGTCATGGAATAAAATACGACATTTAATAGGAAGAGGAAAATGTGTATTTTCAACCAACATTACACAATTATTGGCAGTTTAATGATAAGATTTTATTACACAAAATATACAAAATGGGATTATGTTCTGAAAATTGGAGGTTAATATTGGAAAATAAATTTGTAGAAGAATTTAAAAAAGAGACTGTTTTTAAAATAGCAAAATAAATTAAAATTTTTACAATCTATAGCAAAATTTTGGATTCTATCAATAATAGAAATTGATATACTTCTATCACTGTCTATAAATGTCAAAAACACATCAATGTTTATCAATGTTTAGTATTGATAAAATCTGAAATTTTTCTATATATTGTAAATATTTTGTCAAATATAATTTGCTATTTTTAAAAATTCTCTTTTTAATAATGTTAAGGACAAGTGTTATATTTCAAGCCCTAAATAATGTTAAGGGCAAAGTTTTATATTTCAAGCCCTAAATAATATTCCTAAAACCACACAGATTCGATTAAAAAGTCCATTTATAATTTAAATTTTTATTAAAATTAATTTAATTTGATTTGTGTAATAGAGAGATGAGGGGCACATGATAAGATGCATCCAGTTATTCTAAAATGCAAGTTATGTATTGACAATATATTATTAATATATATATATATATATATATATATATATATATATATATATATATTATATATATTAAAATATGTCTAAGTAAAAAGTCTTGTCATCAGGTAATGTCACATCATGTGGGTATGCAATGGAAAAGATTTTTGAACTGCTACACTATAAGTCGTTGTGCAGTCACACTCGAATGGACCAAAAAAGGTGATGTCAGTGAGAGCCAAGTAAAAATATGTGAAAATTGAGGTTTGATTGAATTCAATTATATTTACTCCTTGTCGGGATCCCACCGATGCACTCTCTGTCATATTTTGCAATTATAAATCTCTTCCAGAGAGGCTTATGCTCATTGACAAACCTCCAAAGCTATTTTGTAAGTAATGTGAAATTTGTATTTGCGACTCGACAAATGTCCGATCCACCTTTTTCTATAGTAGAGTATATCTTAAATCTTAAACTTTAAAAATGTGTTCTTTGTACTATAAAATAGAGTTGTTTTCAAATAGAGCAAAATATCATTAATAAAATAAAAGTTGTTATCTATT
>CM046894.1:17680387-17830588 GCA_025688845.1 Cucumis hystrix
ATATATATATATAAATCCCTTTTATATAAATCCATTAAATTAAGTTGCAAAAAAGCAGTGAAAAAGAAGAATTTTTTTTGTGATGGAACTCCACACCAAATATCAACAAAGGGGCAATGTATATATAACTCTATATGTTGCTTCATTATTCAAAATATTAGTTGATTTCTTGTCACAATCCCCCAACCAAAATCTCACCCTATTTCCAATTTCTCTCTTCCACTCTAAGCTATATATATTTAAAAATTAAAAAATGGCCTTTAAATTTCCATATCCCAAATCTCTTTACTTCAACAACAAAAGAAAAATAGTAATAACAATGAGGCAAAAAACATACCCCATTCATCAATTTCTCAACCTCAAAACCCTCCTCTTAGTTCTATTTCTTTCACTTGTTCTCATCTTTCTCTTCAAATCTAACATTCTTAACTCACCCACACAAAACCCATCTCCAAAGTTACAATCTTTTTCACAAAAGTTAACTCATTGCTCCTCTCCATCTTTTTGCAACAAAATCCCTCCCTCATTTTCCCACACTCTCATCCATTACTCCACCTCCTCCATAACCCCACAACAAACATTCAAAGAAATCTCCGTCGCCGCTGCCGTCCTCCTCGACCGATCCCCATGCAACTTCCTTGTCTTCGGCCTCGGCCACGACAGCCTCATGTGGGCCACTCTCAACCACGGTGGTCGGACATTATTCCTTGAAGAAGACAAATCATGGATCCAACAAATAAGTCGTCGTTTTCCGATGCTTGAGTCTCGTCACGTTATATATGATAGCAAGGTCCATCAGGCCGACGGTTTGATGGATGTTGGGAAGGGGCCAGAGTGTACTGCAGTCGGAGACCCGAAATACTCAGTTTGCCCGTTGGCGATTAAAGGTTTGCCGGAGGAAGTGTATGCGGTGAAATGGGATTTGATTATGGTGGACGCGCCGACGGGGTTCCACGACGAGGCGCCGGGGAGGATGACGGCGATTTATACAGCAGGGATGATGGCGAGGAATAGAGAGGAAGGAGGAAGTACGGACGTGTTTGTGCATGATGTGAATAGAGAAGTGGAAGATAAGTTCTCAATGGAGTTTTTATGCGAAGGTTATATGGTTAAACAAGAAGGGAGACTGAGACATTTTACCATTCCTTCTCATAGGGATGATTTAGATAAACCTTTTTGCCCTTTCTAAACAATATATATATATATTTTTGAGTTCAACTAGATTCAAACTTTTCACTTCCGAGTAGATAATATATATGTGGGTTTTTTCTGCTAATGTCCAATGACTGAAGCTCTAGAAACAATAAAAATTAACTAATTAACAACCTTCTGCCATGTTTACGTTCACATAAAGCACCAACCAATGGTAAATTCTCCTTGAAGCTCATTCGTGATTGGAGTTGGCACCCATTACAAATTGACGACACTCCAAATGCCATTTCTATAAAAATATAAGTTCACACTCATTGTTAAAATTTGACTATCTTATGATTAATTTTAACATGAAATTGTGTTTCAATTTATCATGGGTGAGACTTGTCATTGTGAATGGACAATTAACGTTATCAAATTTAGGTCATTCGTACAACTAAAAGAATTCTCAAAATGAAGAGCTTGTTTTGCTGTTGGTTTTGGGTGTGTTCTTTTTAGGCTGTTGTGTCTTCTAATTTTGAAGCTTTAGATGGCTTTTGAAATTCTTATTGTTTCCTCTTCGTTTAAATGTTGGTTCAAAGGTGACATTGTCTTAATAACCGATTAACAAATCGTTGACAATTTTTTTTTTTTGTAATGTTATGGGTTCAATTTATGGTGGTCACCTACTTAAAAATTAATATCGTACGAGTTTTCTTGATACTCATTGTCATATAAAGGCGTGATTAAGCTGGTTTGAATACTTGTAAAGAAAAGAAAGAAGACGTTGTTCATACTCACACATCAGCCACAACATTCCCATTCCCCACACAAATGAAATCTCAAAAACAAAGTCTTATACGTTATAAATTTTCAATAATCAACCACACAGAGTCAAACAATCTCACGATTCATCTTGATCTTTCCATTATTATTACTACTCCTCTTATCACACACAAAATCAAGATTATAAAGCACGAAAACCATCAGTCCAAAGCCCAAGAAAACAAGCAAAGGTCCACAAGTCCAAAGCACCAATGGAAGAGCCAAATAAAAGATTCTATTTCCAATTTTGTGTTTAAAACACAACCTTTGTCCAAAATCTCCACCAAATGGCTCTCTGTTAGCACAGACAAGGGCTGCAATGGGGCACTCATTAGAAGGCTGGCTTGATTCATAAACCTAATAGACAACGTGTAGAGAAAGAATGAGAACACAAATATGGTTAGGGTTATTGTAAACTTTAGAGCCGCCGTGAACTCCCCGTGTGCGCCATACACAGTGTCTGTCACCGGCTTTTTTATGTTGTACGAGCTGCTGAGGACTGCGGCCAGACCGGCACAGAGAAGGATCGAGGTGGTAGCCATCAGGCTTGAACCCATTATCATGTTTCTTAGGGTTTGGACTGCAAGAATGTTCTTCTTCTCTATGTCCTGAAGAATTTAGTACAAAGAAATGTATATATAGTTCATTTATACGAGAAATAATATATATATACACACTCTTATGTCATTCATATGTCTTTTTATTATGATAACCAAGGGATAGATTTTAGATTTAATGAACAATAATTGGATATAGTCTACGTTGTACTAGCTATTTCATTTATTCACTTGTTCATGTATAGTTATGTCATATAGCAGATTATTTTAGTGATAGTGAGTGCAATTCAGACCACGCCTAAATTTTTATTTCTTAGAAAGTAGAAAATTTTACATATGGTAAAAGTAAACCAACTATATATACATACTTGGCAAAACTTACACCATTGAACCCCAAATTTTCATTCTAAACCACCTTGCCTAACTTCTTACCCATATACTAATACTATAATATAATACATTTGTCAAAGCAATAGTTTTGATGTTTTTCAACATAACATATATTATCTTTTAAATTTTGGTTGCTCTAAGAAAACTTATTACAATATTGCAAATATCTTATCCTCAGACCTTATCCATGTATTAACATTCCCAACCTAATATAATTTTCATGTGCAATTTCTATTAAAAGTTTATGGTTAGGAAGACTAAGATTTGCCGATTGAGATTAGATTTGAACATTCATAGTGTAAGGTCCAAAAACATATTTTAACATCGTCCTTTTTCATTAGGACGATTACGAAAGAGATGACAATATAGGAGTAGAACTAGATCGTGGAGAAGGTATTGGTTGAACAACGATGACACTTAGATATGAAATAAAAGAGAAATACCTCGAGAATGGTGGAGATCCACTGGCGGCGGACCATGGCATTAACTCCGATGAAGGTGGCGAGTGGCTGAGTTTTAACCTTGTACCATAACCAAGCATGATAAACGAAGGTTAAGAGAAGACCAAAAGGAACCAATATAACATCCAAATAGTAATTTTTCCACTCCATTGAATTAGCTTTCTTCTTCACCTTTCAAATATGTTCATGGCAGCTCATTCTTCTCTTCTTTGATGAATAAATAATGTGGAGTATTCTTTTCCTCTCATTTACCAACTTCTTCCAACTTCTTCCCTTTACATCTTAGTCCACTTTATTTAATCATATGTTTTGTATGACATAGGGATACTTGGCTGTCAACAAAACATCAACTAATTTGAAGAAATGTCCACCTTAGGGCAAGATTCGATAAATATTGGACCTGGTTTTAGACTAAGCTTCGACTTCAGTTCTAGAAACTAAATTCGATTTAATTAACTAAAAGTTTGAAAAGACATCAATCCGACCTCAACAGATCTAGGTTTGACAAGCAGGATAACCAACACATAAGCATGTTTACAACCTTAACAATCTGTTCTAATCTAATGAAAATGATTTAAATTGTGAAATTTGAGTCACTAAATTCTTCACGAGCCTTTATTTTAAACACAAATGTGTTATCATTTTTCTGTCATATCTAAGGAAGAAGAATCTCGTCGATAAACCTTCAGGCACCTGATTCTTAGCATGGTATGTTACAATTAGTTCACAACCTCGAGTGTCACAGTCATCTTTTGTCATAACCAATAAAAAATCATTTTAATCACAAACGTTGAGACAGGTGATTCTTAATTAACAAGCTATATTACAACCTCAAATGTGTTGCAACCTTCACAAGAGATGTACAATGCAGTAATGTTAAATCTACTCTCAACACAAAACTTAGGCTTCAATCTACAGCCCCGATCGAGATGTTCAGCATGCACATCTGCCAACCGGCAACGGAGGAGGTCCAGAGTAACCTGAAAGGTCATATGACAAATAATAAAAAGATTGCAAAGTTAACATTTTGATGAATTACGACTTCAATATCACATACTGATATTATTGCACACAGTTATTCTATGCCAGACATGGCCAGTAGGACACCAAAGATATTTATTTTCATTCGTTTCTCTCTTTTCTCTTTTTATTTTATTTTATTATTGGGGGGGGGGGAGGATTGGAAAGTTCATATAACATCTGTCCCATGACCAATGACAATAAACATAGCACCAACTTCCAGTCTAAGTTGAGAGTGGTCTTCGTAATTCATTCAGGAAGTAACATATTAGCTGCAAGAATAATCTGACATGTTAAGAAGACAACAACCATTGATTGATACTCACTCGAGTAATAGCAACCGCCTAATAACTCAATATGGACCTCGGAGTAAAAGATGGGATTAAGAAGAGGATGATCAACTAAGAGGTCTTAAGATCAAGTGGAAAACCTCATTGCCTTTGTTAAGTCGAAGTCCACAATGAGTGCAATGTATGAAGTGGTTGTTCTCTTGCAGCTCTCCTTGTTTACACATAGGGCACCAGAATTTCTCAAGAATCTACGTGAAATTTTAAACAGGACATGTAAGCCTATGATTACACTAAGAATAAATCATGCCTATTCAATGTAAATGTAAGATATGATTAAAAAGAACGCCGAAAGTATACAAAATTTCAAGTTAATTACTCTTGTAGGAGGCACAAGATTTTGTAATTTGCATGGACAGGTGGGCACAACCCTCAAAAGTAAGGATGAAAACTAACCTTCTCATTACTAAGTTGCATATGTTCATAAACTGCACGGGCTAAGAACTCATCTTCTTCATCTTCCCATGTCACAATAGGGCCTTCACATTCTGCAAAAAACTGAGTAAACATCCTACTCAAAATAGGGTTTTTAAAAGCTAAAATAATAACAGAGAAGATCGATCACCATATATTACAACAGAACCTGCAGTAACATCAATAAAATTAAAAGAACAGATGAAACAATAGCACAAGTTTAATTATTATTATTACTTGACTTTGACTATTGCTGCATGCACTTAACTAATGAAAATCAATCCAAATTAATGACTACCATAAAACACAGTTTCCCCGGAGAATGACAAACCATTTAGTCCTTGGAAGACAGCCACAGAATATACAAACTTTGAGATAATGAACTTCAGAAAATAAAGCAGCATCGGAAAGTTCACCTTTTTGTCTCAGATCAACATTCAGATCCTCATAAAAGATCCTTTGCATTTCCAACAGTATTTCTTCACCATCACCTTCATAAGCATCATGAATCCCCTCATATTCCCAAAGAACATCAGCAGCCTCAGGGACAGAAGGTAAATTCTCATTATAGTCATTCACAGATTCATCTTTAATCTTTTTCAGCTCATCAGCAAAGATGTCTTGAAAAGCAGATTTGATCAAATCCTACAACCAACAAAATACCCAAAAAGAACAGACGCAAATTACATAACAAAGAAGGATTGAAATATTTGGAGCACAAATTATGCAACACCCATCAACTAATTGCTAAAATTAATTGCAATGAAAAAACAAAAAATTCTAAAAATTGACCTGCTGTCGATTGTTGAGAGAATTGGGATAAGTGGGCGAGGACATGGGCAACCTCATTTTCCAGAGCAAGCGGCTTCTTCCTTCTCTGACTCTCTTGCAACAGTTTTCCCTCAGCTATCAATAGTAAACTTTAATTTCCGAATTAAACAAAAACCCGCCAAAAAAAAACACAGAACAAGGCATCGAGAAAAGAGAAAATTCACCTTCTGCTTCCATGATTGTTGATTGTTGTAACGAGGATGGGTCTTAATTGAAGAACGGCGGGTTTGGATGACGGGATTTGGATTATCTTCTTCCATTTGAACTGTTTTATTCAACGACTGGGGTGCCGAAATTTGCCCTCGGCTTGTTATGATTGTGAATGGTCGTTCGCATGTCGACGGGGTGACATTCAGTTCAAGAATGTAGTCTGGGGCGATGATTACGAATTCATGACGGACAACCGAAGCAAATTGAGCTGCTATACATTTGGGCTCTTTATGAATCGGTCCAACTCCGCCATTTGGGCCTTTCCGAATTGACTTCCTCTTAGTGGCCCAACTTTCCAATTTTATTTATTTCAATTTGATTTCGTACATGTATTTTTTTTAATTTAAAATTAGAAATAGATTCCAAATGTTAACATATATATTAAAGTTTTAGAAAAAATACATTATAGCAAAATCTATCAAAGTTGATTATTATTTGTTATATTTAGAATACTATATACTTTGTTATTATTATTCCTAAAATTGTTACTCATTATAGTTACTTTTTAAAATTTATCCAACTACGTGAGATAGGACAACAACTTCTTGGTACTTGTTAAAATATTAATATAGTAGGAAGTTAAGGCAAATAGAAATGTCTTCCATTCGAACAAAATTCAATTGACAAGGCATTGATTATCATTTTAAAGATTAAAATGGTTTGATCTTCTATCATACGATCGTTCATCCAAAGAATGCAAATATTCCATTTGTTGAGCAAAAAATTTTGGCCAATTAAATTCTACCACATCATCACAACAAATATTGTGATGATTATATTTTTGATTGGATTTTGGATAGTCAAGTTTTCTCATATCCAACCCAATGCAAGTTCAAAAATCGGGCCAAACAAAGAGGCCCGAATCCACTAAGAAAATGGGCTCAAGTCCAAGCTCAAGTCCAACAAGCAAATGGGTCCAAGCTCAAGCCCACCTAAAGCCCATGAAATTTATCTATAAATAGAGCATTTGCCACTCATTTAAGACGACTTTGGTTGAAGGAAGAATTGAAGCTCTGAAGAATTGAAGATTCAAACTTCTACAAGCTTTCAAGACGTGCAAGTTCGTATCAACCACGAGATCAACAACTTCTGAAATATTAAAGACTTTGAAGATTAAACTTTCCTTGGATTCCAGAAAATCGAAGTTCAAATCGACTTGCAACTACAACATCCTAAAGACCAAAGATCAAGAAGTTCTAAGTTTTAACTTGCATTTGAGAGAAAACATAAAATGAGTAAATACTAGAGATTGTATCTGCTATATTCATCAAAATACAAAGTTCAATTCCACGAAATACATTTCTTCAAAATCTCGTGTGAACACCATTATATTAATTTTTTTAATAAAAAAACATGTGATTAAGCCCTTAACATTATCCTCTTGAGACTCTAGTGGATTAATATCTTATAACTATAACTAAATTATAAAAACAGTCTAATAAAGTACCCTCTTAATCATAGAGGTTTATTAAAAATGGCTATAATTCAACAAAGTGTTTGTATTATCAACTTATATCAAGATTAGAAGATCCTCTCTCTCAAAGAAAAAAAAAGAATAGCTAAAGAAAAGAAAGTTAATTAATGGAGAGTTTACAAAAATAACAAAAAAAAAAATTATGATAATAGAGTTTATATTACCTACCTTTTCAAAATTAAAAAATAATAAATTTCAAAGCTTATTATAGTCATATTTGTCAAATTTGCAATATGTACAAAAAAAGTATGATAAACCATTTTTTCTAAATTTTGTTGTCATGCAATTTCCCTCAATTGTTTTGTAGGTGAAGTATATTTTTAGTCTAAGAATACAGTGATCATTGGAAGTAAAATGGAAAGTTCACGTGATTCACGTTAAACGGGATCTCAGTTGGCGAACCATCATATTTATATTTCAAAATAAAACCATCCTCATCATCGTCTACTCTATTTAATTCTGTCGATTCAGTTTTCAATTCAGAGACAGAGCTTCAAAAATCCCAACAATGGAACTTCAAATTCTCACTAAAGACATCATCAAACCTTCTTCTCCAACCCCTTCTCATCTTCATCGTTTCAATATCTCTCTCCTCGACCAGCTCTCCACCGCCGGTTACGTCCCTGTCATTCTCTTTTTCCCCAATTCCAACGGAGCGCCGTCTTTCCACGAAAGATCCCACCGTCTAAAGAAGTCACTGGCGGAGACTTTGACTCGATTTTACCCACTCGCCGGCCGTCCCAGACAGAATAGCTATATCGATTGTAACGACGACGGCGCTGAGTATGTCGAAGCTCGAACCAACTGTGTTCTCTCCGATTTTCTTAAGGAACCCACGCCAGACCTCCTCGATCAGTTTCTTCCAATTAAAACCGAAGCCCCCGATGCTGCCGACGGTGGACGCATGCTCTTAGTTCAGGTAATATGACTTTTCGTTAACAACCAGAATCAATATCTCTTTGATTTAATTAATAATTTATGTATTTATAAGGTGACGTTATTCGAATGCGGAGGAATGGCAATGGGCATAAGCTTCTCTCACAAACTAGTCGATGCATCCTCCATAAGCGTAATCTTAAAAAGCTGGTCCGCAGCGGCGCTAGGCTCCGACACGGTGGAGCCAGAGTTTCTTCAAGCATCTTTGGTACCACCGCCGGAGGGAATCCCAATCGCCGTCCCACCAACAGACTTAGGCGGCAAAGTCAAATGCAGTAGCCGAAGGTTAGTTTTCAACGCCCAAAAAATCACCGTTCTAAAATCCAAAGCCGCGACTGACATTACACCAAACCCAACCCGCGTGGAGGTCGTAACGGCTCTCATTTGGAAATGCGCAACGAAAGCATCAACTCAAGAAACGACGCCGTTTCACCCAAAACTCTCCGTCATGTCCCAGACCGTAAATTTACGCAAAAGACTAACCCCACCGTCGCCGGATTATTCGATCGGGAACCTCGTCGGAAACTTCGTCACCGACCCAATTCCGGCGTCGGAGAAAGACTTGAAGGGACTCGTGGAGTTATTGAGAGATGGGGTTAGAGAATTTAATAAAAACGGGATTAGAAGATACGAAGGGAAAGATTGTTTTGTGAAGATACTTGAAGGGCTCCAACAGGGTGGGGATTTGTTTATGAGAGATGACGTGACTTTTTATATTTGTAGTAGTTGGACCCGGTTCGGTTTGTACGAGATGGATTTCGGGTGGGGCAAACCGGGTTGGGTGAGCATTGGGAGTATTATGTTTTTGAATTTTGTGGTTCTTATGGACACTAAAGATGGGGAAGGAATTGAAGCTTGGGTCACTTTGAAAGAAGATGAAATGGCTTCTTTTCAAAATGATGATGAGTTGCTTTCTTTTGCTTCTATAAACCCTGGAGTCCTAATTTAGTGTACTGCTCGTAAGTTCAGTACATTTCTCGTTTTAATAAAATTTAGTTCAAATGTCAAGTTAAGATTGAATCCAAGTGTCAAATGTCATTTCAAGTGTCAAGTGTCAACTTCCGAAAGTGATTATAATAATGTTATCTTAAAAGTGTTTGTTATAAGCTTAAATAGGAGAGTTAGATATGAAGTCAACCTCGAAAATAAGGGAAAATATTTGTACGAGTGACTTGTATGTAGCTGAAAGAAACTATGTTTTGAATAAATTAAGCTTAGTTGAAAATGAAAGAATCTCGCCTACGATACGATGATTATGAAGCTACAAAGAAGTCCAGCGAAAAAGAGATTGAATACTTTACGTATAGCTAGCGCTAGCTCGACTATTGATAAATTTGTCGATCATAACCTATTATTTGTAAGTTAGATATATCATTAAATTTGGTATAGTATGTGTTTCAATTCATGCTTTTTCAATAGTGTGTCACACCATAATCTATATTTATTCACAATTCATTACGTAATAGTCAAAGTTCATTTCATAATTATTTATTTTTTAATATATAGCACTTATATATTTAGACTATTTAATAAACATATCGTGTAATCTTAATTACATATTCTTAATTTTCCATATAGAAGCGTACTTAATTAATTAATTTGTTGAGTAGAAAGCTAACCCATTAATTTAGAAAACTCGAAACCGTATGATCAATTTATAATTACAAGTTTAAGGTCTCATAATATATATTTTATGTATTTATAGACTCATATTCTCCCCTGTGATAGCAAGGATATATTTGCTTATTCTGGTTGATAAAGAGTACTACAAACCACACTTTTATTTGTAGGTTATGATCATCTAAAATTCCAAGTAGCAATAATAATACTAATATCTTTATTGATAATTATGATATTTCATCTAATTAAATACTTTAGATTTTTTATCTTGATTATATATAATCATGAATTTGAGTTTTGAAGCATAAACAGACAGTATTAACTTTGAGTTTAAAGAGGGTTAAAACAGTATGAATCAAATAGAGAAAATTTACAAATGAACAATATAATAATATGATTTTTTTTGGCATTTTGTAAGATGTTTAATTTGTTTCAAATTATTTCTAACTTTAAATTTAAATTTAAGTGCGTTAAATATCGTTAGTTAAATTTTATTTTTATATCATCTAGTCTCAGAATATAATAAAACGATACGAGTGTTGTATAAAAACTTTGAGAAAATGGTTTTGTAATTTTGAGAGATTAAATAAATAAATCTATTTTCAACTCAATATTCTAATGCTTATTAGAAAATGAACACAAATATAGCACCCTAAATATATAGCCTAAGAGATCATATCACACTCAAATTTAAAACCTTATTATTATTTTAAAAAAACACTTATACTCGAATATATTTTTAAAAGGTTAAATTGAAAGGCCATTAATGAAACCATGCTATTAATAGAACTTGATTTTACATAAGATACCTTTACTACAAGAAGAACTTGGTCTTATTGAACCATATGATCATGAGGAAGATAATATGATAGCTAGCTAGTACAAGTAGTTCATCATTTCATAAAGTTTAGATAAATAACATTTCTTTTTTAGTAAAGCAACAAATTCCATTCAATCATTCCTTGGGAGTGAAGTTCACATATAACCCATCTTCAAACCTCAATATATGAGCTCTTGCAATCTTTCCTCCCTTTAGTTTTCTCCATCTATCAGAATTAAAAAAGAAAGATTATTGTATAATTAAACTCTCTTAATTAGTAGATTTGATTTATAAAGTGTATATCATATGGTATAATGTACCTGTATTTGGTGAAAAGGATATGAAGGAAAGTGCACAAATAGACTTTAGAGTATTCAGCACCAGCACAATGCCTTAAGCCTCCCCCAAATGGCATGAAGTTCTTTTGAATAGTAATTGAGTCCAACTCCTATAATTATGTATTCATAATCACCATTATTAAAACTTAATTATCAATTAATTAATTAACGCAATTTAGTTAGAGTTTTTTTTCCTCTATGCTATAATATACCTTCCAACGCCATGGATTGAAGGTATTGGGATCCTTGTACACTTCTGGATCTCTATGACGAGAAGCGGTCACAAGCATTACTGTCCATCCTTCTGGAATTGTGTATCCTATAACATCAATTAAATGCTCTAAGTTAATAACCTCACGATTAATTTATTTGATGAAGTATATAAACTTTTGATTTTATACCTTTTATTTGAATTTCCTTGGTTGTTTTCCTCAACAAAGCAGGTGTTACACTTCCCAACCTAAGTGTTTCACAGATGACCTAAAATCCAAAATAGACCAAAGGAAAATAATGTGATCATCACATTATGTTAAAAAAAAAAAAAAGAATATGGACAAGAAGTAAATTGAAATATATAATAATGTATATTCTTAGAGATTTAGAAATATAATATTATAGAATTACATTGAGTGTGAAGTTCATGGATTTGTATTCTTCCCAAGTGATTGGTCCATCTGGATCTGCCCTTGCCTTTCTAATAGCTTCATGCTCAGCCTAATAAACACAACAATATATAATTAAAACTATTTATTGGTCCGTTCGTAACCGATGGATGTAAAATTTAATGAAAATATTAGATTTTATTTTCTCTTCGTACATCCATTGATTAACGAAGAATCGCATTGTTTCAGTCGTCTCATTTCATTGAATAATAATTTTATTTTTGTATGTTTTTCGAGTCTTACTTCCAATTCTTTCACTACGTTGGGATGATCGGCGAGGAAGTTGAGAATCAAAGTAAGAGTGGTGGAGATGGACTCAAAGCTAGCAAAGCTGATGGAAAACAACAATTGGATAATGAATTCCTCTGAAATGAATTGTTGAGATTCCTTATCTTTAATGGCTTGCCCCAAGAAATCTTCATCAATTTTAACCCCTTTAGATAATCTTTCCTCTAGAATGTCTTTTAGCTTCTTTTGGATTTGCTTCATATCCTAATGTCAATAGAAAATAAATTATATATTTATAATGATATATATGTATATACATATCTCTCTTTTCGTTGTTTAAAAATTGATTATTTACCTTCATGCATTTATGATAGGTAGTGCCAGGCAAATTTAGAGGCAAGGTGAGAAAACCTCCGAGAAGTCCTGTGAACTTCTTAGTGAGACCTTCTGTCAGTAATTTACTAGAATCTTCACTAAACATCTTAACAATCGAAGTTCTGAAAACCATCTGAAAAACCACATAAAGGAATAATTGTTAAATTGTTTAAACAATTACAATCATATAGATTTAAATGATATATTTAATTATCAAACGTATCCCTACCGCAGCGGCTGATTCCTTGACTTCAACGTTGGGTTGAGTTGACCAATAATGAAGGGTTTCTCGAGCGGATTCTTCGATACGAGGAAGGAAACGCTCGCGAAGGGACTCGGCACCAAAGTGGTTCAAAGTAATGCTTCTAATGTACTTGTGGATGAGGCCAAGGGCTTTGAGCCATTCAGTGTCAAGGCCAAAGAATTTGGAGAGTGTATCCAAATACCACATTTCTACAGCCCTTCCTTCTTGGAGCATTATGTAATGGTTAAACTCTGCATCTGTTGAAACCACCACTGGCCTTCCCGCCAAACAAGTCTTGAAGATCGGTCCATATCTAAAAATTTATATATAGAATTTAAATGCAAAAACACATCGTCTACAGTTTTCTCTAGTGAAAATAATATATGTTTATAATGCTTTTTATATAACAATAAAACAATACCTTTTAACTTTGCGTTGAATGAAAGGATGAACATCAAGTGAGTCACTAGGGCGACTAAGTTGAATCGTTTCTCCGATGAGTGGCAGCCCCATGGTGCCCGGCGGCAAAACTCCATTGAATTTTGAATCCTTCCATTTGTTAACCCAATGGATATAGTAGGCAATTGCCAACGTCGCCAAACCAATCAAGATCGTCCACATTGTGATCTTTATATTACTTTTCGATCAAAAGACGAGCTCGGAATGACGACGCTAAATTATTGAAAGGAATTGATAGAAGAAGAAGCTATGGGAGTGGCTTTTATAGATGGCGTTGAATATGAGTGAGAGGGTTGTGTGGAGTAAAATACAAACAAAATAAGATTTTCTAGAATTTAGATTTGTAAATATTAAACTGTTTAGAGACTTCTTTACATTGTTTTATAAATATTTAATTAGATGAAATTAAGGAAAATAATATAAAACTCTATAGATTGATTATAAGATTGAATATAAAATAAATGAATCGGTTTTTAAATTAATATATGAGCAAAATTGGAAAAAGAAACATGATTCACGATGTTAAAACTTAGAAGGAACATGAGCTGTGGTTTTCTCTATTCTTTTTTCATTTTGAAATGTATTAATATTTTACTATAACCAATTGAATGCAACTCAATTAATGAAAATTCCAATTATTTATTTATTTTATTATTATTTTGAGTTAGTCGGTAACGTACCAAAAATAAAAGTTAACATTGATTCATTTTCATGGAAAACAATCTAGATTATGTTTTATGTTTTTAGATTTATTGAAAACAAATTGATCTTTCATAGACGTTTCAAAACTACTTTTGAAATAGAACCTCGATAGAGTTTTGAATAGAGATTGAGACTTAAAAATTATTCGATATTGATACTCAATGCATTCTAAACCATCACCGCACTATATAAAGTCATAATTAACTTTCATATGAAAATTAAAGGTACAAATGTAATATTGTAATTTAGAAAGTAAGGTAGTCTGTATATATTAATTTTTCTAATACAAATTAACATATGGGGGAGAGTCAAATTAAAGAGAGATAGGTTATATTGTATATAATTTGCGTCTCTTGATATAACACGTTATAACGTGATTCACGTGCTGCCCAATGCAACATCAAATGGTTCTTCTCCACACCACCAATCTTTTTCATATATATATATATATATTCATATATTCATTCATGCATGGATCCCCACAAAATAATAATTCCTCTCATAAAAGAATAATTTTAAGAAACTTAAAAAATATGTCAAGTCATAAAAATGATGGGGTGATATTTGCAACTATACCATCTAATTTTCAATTGTAAAAGATTTAGGACTTCAAGTTTTTATTAGGTAAAAGTTTAAAGTATAAGTGCAATTAATACAACAAATTATCGAACTTTTCATCTTTTAAATAAAAGTTTTGTCAATTGTTATTGTGGTAAACTTATTTTAAGAGAATAAAACTGCAATTACTAGTTTTAATAGTATATTTTTATTGGGTGATTTTTCCATTTTTCATAAAAAAATAAATAGATGTACCATTTATGAAAGGACTGGAAAATAATAATGCTTTGGATTTCCTAATTTAAATTTACCTTTGATTCCTAATTTTGTAAAATATATATTTTAATATCTCAATCCAATGATTATTTTAGTGAAAAATACATCTTTTTTTAATTAAATTTTGGGTCTAATTTTTCATTTATTTTTTAATTTTCGACCTGTGTTATTAAATTTTGAGTTTGGTATCAATTTAGTGTACATGTTTGGACTGACTTTCTAAATGTTCATGAGTGTTTGTAAACACAAAATACCTTTTCATTTCATATGTTAATTCAATGGTTATACGTAGTAGACAACTGCTAACAACATTGAATTTATATATATATATATAATATTTTTTCATATCCCATTATTACTTGTAGACTTTTGTGAACAAAATCCAAACACCATGAAGTAATATTGGATCACTTTTTTTATACTATTGATCTAAAAGTTTAATTCTTACTTCATTTTGTTAGAGATATCTCATGTTAGCAAACAATAATAATAATAAAAGACTTTTATTCTATAAACATGTAATATATATATACACATACATACATTGAATATGTGTGCACATGCACTTTAAATTTAATTGTCACACTTTAGGTTGAAAATTTTGTCATTTTTAATTTTAAGTAATTTGAATTCACTAATAACATGTATATACTTTCTTTTAGGTGATACTTTACCTTGCACCTAGATTGTAAGCATCTAGCAAAGTTGCAAGTATTTCAAGAAAGAGAAAAAGAAAAGAAAAGAAAAACTCTAAACTAAATTTACTAGAGGTTTCTTTCTAACATGAGAACGATTTAGAGTCAAAGTAAAGACAACAAATAATATGATAAACATATCTCGTGTGTTTTCATATAATTCCAAATATTGAACATGAATAAATAAAGTGTTCAACAACAAATCTTTTCCATTATTAATCTCGCACACTTGACTTCTCAATTTATGCAAATAGGATTCGTTTCACCATGTTATCAAAAAGTTCAAACATGGGTGACCATATTCCACTGCTAAAATATGATCATATGAGTCATCCTAATTAAATTATAATCAAAGAGGCCTTTAATTCTTAGGGGACAACAATGTTAAAACAAAAGTTCTAGCCAACCATTATCTAATTCTTGCAACTATCTAACCGTAATCTCACAACTATATATCTCGCACCTTGAAAAGTACGTTCGGTAGATCCATCACATATAAAAATTAAAAAAATTACAAGAAAAAAAAAACACGTCAATTTTGTTTAGTACAACAATGGTGGGATGAGAGATTGAACCTCTCACCTCTCCATTGAATATTTATTGTAAATATATAATAACTTATGTAGGTTATTTATGCTATGTAAAACCCTAATGAGTCTCTTAGGTTAATAGTAAATCTTTAATTTATGTCCTGTTTCTCTAAATTTTTCTCAACTACTCTTTCAAGAGCTTTCATCATCTAATAAAAAAATCATATTAATTATCATTATGATAAACTCATAATTTGACTATATATATATATATATATATCAAAGAATCTACAAACAATAGTACTCATGTTTTGTATTGATATAACACATTATAACGTGTTTCACGTGCTGCCCAATGCAATATGAGATATGGATATCCCCATTCTCATTTTTAATAATAATAATAATTCATGTTGATATCATCCCATAATAATTTCTCAAACAATAATTTTAAAAATATGTAAAAAAAATTTAGTTGGAGATAGAAAAAAGAAAACTTATGAAATAATAATAAGTTGAAATGTCCAAATTTTGAAAAACGGTGGTACTTGGTGCATTTTGGACCTTACTCACTTTTTGTGTATCGTTTTTCATCACTCACATAAAAAATATATAAGATATTATTCTAGAAAAATAAGGAATAAGAAAGAAAATTTTGTTACACGATGAATTATAAAACAATTTGGTGAGATGCATAGAGATAAGTAATGTCCAAGATACACGCATAATAAAGTAAACTTAAATAACCATTCAATATTCTAAACACTCTTTTTATTAACTACTTGAAAGTTAGTAGTTCTCGATTCTTAATTCCTTGTATTGTCGTAAGTTTCGTAATTTAATGAAGTATACGTGTATTGTAGAGCTGTTTGTGTCCCTAACAATAATGAATATAAGACAAACGGCTAATTCATTCTTTTTTCTCCTCTCAATTTTCATATAAGTTGGAAAACGATACAAATTAAATGATTAATTCTTCTATACACACAAAGAAACTATAGTCTATAACATAATGAATTATTATGTCATTGAAGTCCTTCCACGTGAATCATGATATTTGGAAGAATAAAATCACTTTGACCAATTTACAGATTTATCATAAAATAATTTTGCCAAAGTGTTTAATTTTCAACAAGAAAATATTTTTAGTTGCTGTTTTTATATGTACAAATAATTAACTTTATTGTTAGAACTCACTAATAATTTATTTAGTACTTTTATATATTTTCAATAGAATTTTTAAATGGTCTATAATTGTAATTTGTTGTAATTAACTTTTAAATTATTCCCTATGATTTTCATAACCTATTTACATTATATAATTAGCTTATTAATTTTGATTTTAAGACTTCCAAACTTTATAAAATTAAATTTTGTTATATATTTATAAATTTATAAAAGTAAGAAGTTAGGTTTGAACTCGAGTTTAGAATATGATGGAATCAATCTTATTGTTATGTTTGCAATGTTATTTCTCAATCAAAATTAATAACGGAACATCAACCAAGACATGATAGATTAAATGTTTGAAAGAGATTACATGAAGTTAAATTCATTGTGCATAAATTTTGG
The DNA here is from genome assembly GCA_025688845.1 of Cucumis hystrix. Lineage (NCBI taxonomy): Eukaryota > Viridiplantae > Streptophyta > Magnoliopsida > Cucurbitales > Cucurbitaceae > Cucumis > Cucumis hystrix. The sequence goes on from CM046894.1 coordinate 17,698,063, forward strand.
CATTCAATTCAAAGCTAGGATTAGTAAGACTAAAGCCACCATCAACCACCAAATTCAATCCACTCACATATTTGGATTCATCACTTCCTAAATATAGAGCTGCTTTGGCTACATCTTCAGCCTCCATTACTGCCCCTTGCAAGTTCCCTGATAACGAAATGAAGGCCTCCATTGCCTTCTTCTCTTCCACGTTCCTCGACGGCACCAGCATCGGTGTCACCGTCGCGTACGGTGATATCGCGTTCACTCTAATTCCCTGTGACCCAAATTCCACTGCTAGCGTCTTCATCAGTCCTATGATTGCGTGCTTCGACGCTGCATATGCCGGTGCGTTACCACTACATATCACCGATGCCATGCTTGACGTAAAAAGAATGCATCCTGTCTTCGCTGGAGCCATCACTCTATGGAAAGAATATGAATAAATGATGAAACTTTCAGTGACCCATTAACTTATATTTCTTGAATCCATTGACGAAGTTGTAAAATTCATGAATAAAAAATAAAAGTCACCTGGCGGCATGTTTAGCTCCCATGAAACTACCGAACACGTTGACATCAAAGACTTTCCTGAAGTCATTCATATCTGCATTTAACGTCGTGGCGCCTACATCACCGCGAATGCCAGCATTGTTGAACATGATGTCGAGCTTTCCATACTTTTCGACAGCGTAGTCAACTGCATTCGAGACATCAGATTCATCGATGACATCACAATGGAAATAGGAAACGTTAAAGCCAGTGTCGTCAAGCTCTTTGCAGAGAACAGCGCCAAGGTCATCCTGGACATCGGCAACCACCACTTTGGCTCCATTCTCCACGAAAAGCCTCACCGTCGACTCGCCGATTCCACTTGCTCCGCCGGTTATCAAAGCCACTTTTCCGGCCAATCTGCAACAAAAAAGCAGAGATGAAGCAAATGAAGAGTTAACTTTTGATTAATTTCGATGTTAAGTATTAAGATTAGAGAATTATGTGTGTACCTTTTGGAGATGGATGAAGAAACTCCATTGGAACTCATTTATTTTTTTGGATCAAAGTGGACAATGAAACAAATGAAGAAGAAAGAAGTTTTGTTTTCGTGGGGTTTAGTGAGACAACTTTTGTGTGCTTCTTTTGGCCTCTTTTTATAGATTAGGCTATCCTTGGGTTTCTATGATTGATTAAATGAAAATTTTGTTTACTGCAAAGTAAGAATCAGAAAAATGTGAAAACGTAATTGGATTGTTTTTCTAAGACGTTAATTTAAATAATTTTGCAAACAAAAGGTTTCTTATCCCGAAAAAAGTGAAGGTGGGTTTTTAAATCGTCAATAATTATGTATGTATATATTCCGTCGTGAAGCACGTGTTTGAGGTAATTACAGATTCTACCACTCTTAATCGGACACTGCTCTGAACCAATACTCAAAACTTTCCACTTTAAGCATCTTTTTCCGCTTAACCCAAAAAAATGATCTTTCTATAATATGCGTTATATATATACCGAAGAGTCTGGACCCTTATTTCGAACAAATCTGACAGTGACAATGGCGATCGCCGAATAACGTGATCGCAACATATCTGTACTGTTTAGTCCTCTGTTTCGCCGGAGATGGAGGCGACGGCGCTACTTCTCGGCGGCAACGATGGAGACTATCCTCCGGTGAAGACATTTCGGGAGTTGAAGGATGTGGTATGGAGTGAAACGGTGAAGACTTGGGCGATCTCCGGTCCGGTGATATTTCAGATCGTTTGTCAGTACGGAACAAACTCTGTTACGAATATTTTTGTGGGTCAACTTGGAGAAATAGAGCTCTCTGGAGTTTCCATTGCCATTTCTGTTATTGCCACTTTTGCTTTTGGCTTCATGGTTTGTATATTCTGTCTTTTCCTTCTTCTTCTTTGTTTGATTATTTCTCTCTTTTTTGTGTGTAACCAAACCCTAATCTTTTGTTTGAATGAAATCTTCTCTCTCGAGGAAAATGTATACAAGTTAGTTGTTGCAACAATAACAGTCAACTATAATAGAAATAGTAAAACGGTCCCCGAGTGTGTCCCGACTCCTGAGTTGGGTCTGTCATTCCACCCCGAGTTTGTATTACATCACCTTTTTAGTTTAATGGGTGATTAGAACTTCATTTTCTTCATGAGTTTTTTATTGTTTTATGGTTAATGGAAGTTTTTATGTAAGATGGGTGATTACTTCTCTCTCTAATGTGGGTGTCTAAAAATTGTTGACAGTTTGGCATGGGAAGTGCAACAGAAACGCTGTGTGGGCAAGCATTTGGGGCTGGACAAATCGGCATGCTGGGAGTTTATATGCAGAGATCATGGATCATAATGTTCTTATGTGCCTTAATAATCACACCAGTTTATGTTTTTAGCACTCCCATTTTGAAGCTTTTGGGGCAACAAGATGATGTGGCTGAACTGGCTGGGAGTTTCTCATTGCTCATACTCCCACAACTGTTCTCCTTTGTTGTGGCTTTTCCAACCCAAAAGTTTCTTCAAGCACAAAGCAAAGTGTGGGCATTGGCTTGGATTGGCTTTGGGGCCCTTTTGGTTCATGTTTTGATGCTATGGCTCTTCATTTTTCAGTTTGGTTGGGGAACTACTGGGGCTGCTTTGGCCTTGAACATCTCTGGTTGGGGGATTTCCATTTCTCAATGCATTTATGTGATGGGTTGGTGTAAAGATGCTTGGCATGGTTTCTCTTGGTTGGCTTTCAAAGATTTGTGGGGATTTGTTAAGCTCTCATTTTCCTCTGCTATTATGTTTTGTTTGGAGATTTGGTACATGAGTACTATCATTATTCTTGCTGGTCATCTTCCAAATGCTGTCATTTCTGTTGATTCTCTTTCCATTTGGTATGTTATTGGGAGTTCTTTATCAATGGATGTTTGTTTCTTATGTTCTTGCTTTTCTATGGATCTGAACTTTTCTTTGGCTTATTTCTTTTTGGTTTTCTCAGCATGAACTTGGATGGATGGGAAAATATCATTTTCATTGGAATCAATGTAGCCATGAGGTAATGAAACTTTACATCTTCTGATCTTCTATCACTATTTAAAATCTTGTAGGGGCCGTTTGATGTTTTGAAATTTGTACATTTATCGAGTAACCCGTCTTTATTGAAAAACTTCATCTTACAATCCTACACCTCAAACACAAACTTACTATCTCTATCATATTAACTTCAGTTAGTGGGTCAACCCTTAAATCCTCTTCTTTTCATCTCAAAATCAATAGGATCCACTTAGGCCCAGGGTAACGAATGTGTGTTTTCTGTTATTTGTTTCAGTGTTAGGGTCTCCAATGAACTCGGAAAGGCACGGCCTCGAGCTGCAGAGTACTCTGTCTATGTGACGGTCGTAGAGTCTCTTCTGCTTGGTCTCCTTTTCATGGTCGCAATATTCTTTGCCAAGGATCATTTTGCTGTCATCTTCACAAGCAGTATAACTGTGCAGAAATATGTTGCCAAATTAGCCTATCTTCTTGGCATAACCATGGTTCTCAACAGTGTCCAACCAGTCATATCAGGTGAAGAACTAAAATTCCATTCCCTCCATCCCCCCCCCCTCTCTCTCTATAAATATATATATTTATATATGTTGGTAAAGATATATTTAGAATGACCAAATCCTGTGGCATTCTTGTGTTCAGGTGTGGCCATTGGAGCTGGATGGCAGACATTGGTGGCTTATATAAACTTAGGCTGCTATTACCTTTTTGGTCTCCCTCTTGGGATTATCTTAGGTTATGTAGCAAACTTTGGAGTGAAGGTATGTCAAAAAGCACCAAATCAAGATACCATTTTCTAGATATAACTAACACATTGTTAGTGACTCACTCAAATCGATTGGTTACATATAGGGGCTTTGGGGTGGAATGATAGCCGGGATTGCAATGCAGACGATTATGTTGCTGATTGTTCTGTACAAAACCAACTGGAGGAAAGAAGTAAGTGAAAGTAAAATGATTTTTCATTTTTAGTTGTTGTAGGAAAAGCAATGGTAATGGGGGGGTTGTTGAATGATTATTATTGCAGGTGGAGGAAACTTCAGGAAGGCTGCAGAAATGGTCTGGACAAGACAACAATAAGAGAGAAGAGACTTGAAAGCTAAAAGAGATGCCATTAGGAGGAAAACTAGAAATAATTGCAACATTTTTCTTGCCTTATTCCATGTGTTTTTGGCTGCTCATTTCATTTGAGGAATAGAAATGTTTAAGAAACTCACTAGCTAATATGTGATTTTAACGTAATAGACGAGTTTAGTTGAGTTGAGTTAATAAGTATTTAGAGTATCTTTCTATAAAGAAAGTATTTTAGTTATTATTGTTTTTGTATTTCATCCACTAATTTTCGTTTAGATAAATGAAAATAATATATGAATAATAAGAAATAAAAATAAAAGATCAAAATTATAAAGGGAAAAAAAATCATTCTTTAAAAAGTTTGAATTAATGGAATTTAAAATTGGATAGAGAGCTTTTTAAATATAAAAAAATGGATCAAACTGTTTACAAATGTTATAGATGTTGATAAAAGTTTTTCCATGAACTTTTATCGTCGATAGAACTTATACAAGTTTATCAGTCATAGAAGTTTATCATTTACACTTCTAGAAGTCTATCATTGGACGCCATAAGAAGGCTCCTGATGGGTGTCATTTTAATTGAGAGGGTAGTTTGGGAGAGAAGATAATCAGAACCATTGGTTAGTGTTTCTGATTTAATCGTTACTATTGGGAGTGCCTATGATTAATCTTAAACAAATTGGTGGATCTTCATCCAACCATCGTGGAGGACGTGATTGAGTTTAATTACAATTCTTTATAACATTCACTTTCATCCAAGAACGTTTCGTTTTGTTCGTTTTAATAATCAAAAGATGAAAAATGAAAAATCTTGAGTTTTATAGCAAATCAAATCTAACGGTGGCAATGGGCAATTGCCGAACAATCTCAACTGTTTATTATGTTTGTTGTTTACGTCTGTTACGTAATCATAACGAAATGTTAGGTTTACTGCAAAATCTGTAATCAACATGCAACCAATAGCAAAATGGACTGCAAAAATAATAATAATAAAGCTTTCGATTATCTCAATCTAACGAATGGTACAGATATCACAACTCACACCAATTATATTCCGACATAGAGAACCAAGAATTTGAACTCACCAAAAGCATCCAAGATGGATTTAATTAATTCAAAATCATGCTGGTAAGTGAATAACACAACGTAAACACTTCCCTTCCTTCATGAGAGTGAAGGCTTGGTTGATATCTTCAAAGGATATGTTGTGTGTGATGTACTCGTCAATTTGAATTTCCTGCAAAAGGATTTTGTCAATGCTATGCATTGAATATAACAGAGAATGCGATACAATTATATGGAATCTAATGGCTCCAAGAAAGATTTGGACATTCGAAACACATGCTTTTGATTTAAGAGGATTGATGTTTGGTGTGCGAACAAAATCCCACGTTGGTTAGGAAGGAAAGTTATCTTTATTAGTATGCGGTTGTTTGGATGGTTCTAAAAGTAAAGTTATGAAGATTTTATGTCCGAAGCAAATAAAGATTAAAGCTACTTTTACCTTCTTGGTATACATGTCGACTAATGAGGGGAGATCAGATTTTGGTTTCCATCCGCCAAAAAGGGATCCTTTTAGTGTTCTTCCACTAAGAAGTATTCCATAGTGGGCTGTTAATTCTGGATTCACTTTTGGGACACCTAGTGTAACAGTCAGACCCCAACCCTATGACAAAATGGTGAAAGAAATTAAACTTTCATGTAAGCAACTTACCAAATGAATAGGGAGTAAAAGAAGACTTACTTGACAACATGACTGCAAAGCAGTAGTAATCATTCCTGTGTCACCTATACATTCAAATGCATAATCAGCTCCTCCATCAGTAATTCGATTAATGACCTAAGAGAAATAAACGAAGATTAGATGAAATTCACAAAAAAAAACCATTTCAATCTTTTATTATCGAGATTTTAGGTTGTAGAAACAAGAAATACCTGTTGAATAGAATCATTGCATTCCTTCGGATTAACAAAATGAGTAATTCCAAAAGTTTTAGCTGCAAGAATAGAATTATTTCCTTAGTCAACACGTGTTTTAACAAATTCTCATAGTTTCGAGAGAAAATGAAGTACCTATTTCACTCTTTTCAGGATTAATATCAACACCAATTATTTGCGACGCACCCCTAACTTTGGCACCTTGTGCAACCTGTTGGTAAGACAAAACTTAAGAGATGTGTTTGAAGTCACTACAGAGGTATTCACAAAACATAAAGCTTACAGATAGGCCTACAGTCCCCAGACCATATATCACCACAGTTGAACCTTTAGATATATCAGCAACATTCCAAGCGGCACCCAAACCTGAAGAAAGAACAGCTTATAAGTAACAGCCCTTAGAACTGTTGTTTAACCGAACATTGCTACAATTCAATAATTAAAAAGGAAAAAGAAAACCCGCTTGAATTCAAGCCTGAATTAGTTGAAATCTACAGAAGTGAGTTTAGACAAAGGAGAGAATGGAAAGACCAAATATAGTATGATATACAACATCATATTTCCGCCATAGAATTATGCTAAAGTAGCCAATGATAAACATTACTCCTTTATAACTGATCACACTAAACAATCGATAAAAGATTATAACTCCTTTAAACTTTTTTACACCTTTTTTTTTTGGTATTCTATTCTAGATATATACATAGTTACAAATGACAGGATGTGATATGTATCATTGAAACGCTCTACCTCATGAAGAAATCAAATGGAAAAAATCAAGTATACCTGCGGCCACCCCGCAGCTTAAAAGACATATTTTCTCAAGAGGTACAGCCAAGCTGACTTTGACAGCACACCCTGAGTGCACCACTGTGTATTCACTGAAACTTGAAACCGCACAATAATGATAAATTGGTTTTCCTTTGATAGAGAAGCGGGTCTTCTGATCACTATGCATTACACCTCTCCTCTCTAGTCCCAAAACTTGGCACATGTTGCTTTTACCTGATGTGCAATGTCTACATGTCTTGCATTCTCCAGTGAATAGTGTAAGCACATGGTCACCTTCACTGAATTCAGTCACTCCAGGGCCAACACTCTCAACAACACTGAAAAAAAAATTGAAGATCACTACTATCCAAAGAGAATAAATTGAACAGCTGCTTTATCCTGAAGGTTGTAAGGAAGTAAAGAATTTAAAATGTAATGAATTTTTGTTCCAAGATGCACCGCTCTTTTTTTGTGTTTTGCTCTTTTTGGGCTTTTGCAAAGCCGAGCTTTTTTTTTTTTCAGACCTTTCGTGGGATTGCATCCAAAGATTTTTTGAAAGTAATCTTGGCGGAAGTGGCATAATCGAAGGCCTCTTTTTGGTGTTTCTCTTCCATGCTTTTTCATGGGTTTCCTTATCAAGAATTTTGCTCTTGTAGGTTACCAATTCTAGGTTTTCTTTCATTTTTCCCCATCTTAGAAGTTTCTATCTTTAAGCATTATTTTTAAATTGAAAAATGGTTTCTTTTACAAAAGAAGAAAAAAAAAATCCCATACAAAAATTCCCATTAATCATCTTCTTCTTCTTCAGGCTTTTCCTTATAGAAGAAGGAATGTCTTTCTAAGACAATGTGACAACTAAAATTTCAAAGAATCCACGCGTAAACAATTTCCAATATTTTTTCAAACTATTTGAAACCACAAACAGCCAGTAAGAAGAAGGATTCAACCACAAAATTAGAAAATAAAAAATTCAGTTAGAAGAAGTTACCCTGATGCTTCATGGCCAAATATGCGAGGAAAAATAGCCTACACAAAAACAACAAGCATTCACATTAGAACTTTCAAATCTTCATCTTCGTTATAATGCGGTTTCACTAATATTCACTTTCGTACAATGTCTCCGTTCACTATACAAGCTTGATCACCATCCCCATTCTCAAACAATATTACTATAAATTTCATATACACATTGAACAAAACAAAACCAATCACAGGACAATCACATTCCTCTACTAATTAACATGGGTCAACAACAGTCCATCCAGAGAAATTACAAAAATCAAAAACCCATTTCAGCTTAGAATAGAAGAAGCAAGAACCTGAGTTTCCCAAGCAGAGAGATCGCTGCGACACAAAGAAGTAGAAACAACTTTAACTCTAATTTCCATAGGTTGAGGAGGACTGACTTCCACCTCTTCAATCACCAATGGTTGTCCAGGTCCCCAAGCGACCGCGGCTTCAATCGAACAAAGAAAAATAGAGTAAGAGGCGGAGGAAGGTAGAATAGAAGAAAAAAAAACGGAGAAATGTTACCTTTGCAAGTAAGAACCGCCGGGAAAGAAGAAGACGAGGAGGACATGTTGGTGAGATGGAAGAGGAAAGGAAAAAGAGTAATTGGGAGGGCAATCTTGTAGCTGGAATATGAAGAATTTTGTATTGAATCAGCCTTGAAGAGGCGAAGAATCTGCAGATTTCAAACATTGGAAATGGTGGCTTTGGGATTTTGGTGGTAGGTGAGGTTGTGAGGTTGGTGGATATGGAAAAAACAATAAAGTTCTTTTCTTTGATGATCTTCAGTCAGAATCTATTGTTAAAAACTTTTCATACGTTGATTTCAAATTAGTTTGTTAGCCAATGAGCTCATTTTTAACTCCATGGTTTCACACCAAAAACTTGGATGTGATCAATATATTGTCCAAATTCAAATTCTTCAAGAGATGTTACTACGCTTAGAAAGATACATTTCCTAATCATTAAAACAGATGTAGGCTAATTGAACTATAGGTTTACTTTAGCATAGTTTAGAAAGATTAAACCCTCTTTCTATTCATCAATCTTTTAGGACACTAACAAATTTGGTTTTGGTGTAAAAATTGAAAGTTTGAGGTAAGAATTGATAAATGAAGGCGAAATGCTAAGATGGGCCGAGAAGAGTAGTGATGAGGCCCAAATGTTCAGGCCCAGTACAAGCCCACCCACTAATTTTTTTCGTTTAAAAAAATAAATAAAATCAAGAGATACTTTTAGACCAAAAGAAATGTAAATTTCTGTAATAATTGATTTATTTATTCCTCAAAATTCATTAACAATTTAAAATATTGTTTAAAGCACATTAGTCCAATACAGTACTTTTATGGTAGATTTTATTTAAAAAGAATTAAGTAGTAATTTAACCATTGGAGGAAGCTTCTGGTAAATTTAAGTATACTAATAAAAAAATATATGAAATATCAGAAGTGATCAAAAAATTAATCACACCAATTTTATAGATTGGAGGCCTTATTTTGTAGTCATATAATATTGATATTTTTATATTTTATAGAAGAAAAAAAAAAGTTGAATTGAAGTGAATCCTAATGGGAAAAAGAAAAGAGAAAGAGAAAAGGAAAAGCAATTTGGTAGAGAGTTGTTGCGGCTAGATGTTGTCGGCTGTGTGGCCTTGGTACTTGCTACTATCAATGCCTTTTTTACTCTCTTTTATGAGTCAATATATTCGTCTCACATTTTAAATCATTTTAATCAATAACTCAATTTAACTTTAACTAATAAGTAGTATGTGTCAACTATGAAGATGTTGAAGAAATTTATAAATATAGCTACCAATTATACCATAAGAGTCTGTTAGCGATAGAAGTCTATTGCTGATAGATTTTACTGTATTTGTAATTTTTTTAATGTTGTTATGTACTTAATTATTATTTATAAATTTGTGGTCAATTATAATTAACCTTTTAAATATATATTTGGGATTCGAAAACAAAAAGAAAATTTTAAAATGGTAACTCTTTTTTCTCCCCTTAAAAGATAATCTTGTTGTCATTATGATTTAGATTTTAAAATATTTTTATCATTAGGGATTTTTTCAAAATTCTCTTTAAACGTTATTTTGAGTGAACGTTTCCATTAGTTGATAACCTACGAAACACTATGTATTACGAAATTGTCCTCTATGAAGCACGTCACTCTTTCATGGTATGAAATTGTCTCCTCGTGAAATTTATGTGTATGAGTACTCTTCCTCACAAATTATGAAAATTACCACCACGAAGGCACATTACTCTTCCATGATTATATGCAAATCTTCTCCACAACCCAACTCTTAAACCAAATGTTTCTAACGTAATTTTAAAAAGGAAATCTAAATTAGCTAAACCTCGTTTAAAACTTTAACAAATTTATAAAAACCCACTAACCACTAATTGGATTACAAATACAAAAAAAAATGATAATAATAATCAAACCAATTCAAAATTCAACATGAATATCCTAATAACCAAATTACCAAATCCATCTAAGATCAACACCAATACTCTTTGTTATAAAAAAGAAAAAGAAAACATAATGATTTTGAGAGCCAAAAGCATACCTAAAATCACTATGGGTCTCAAATACACGACTACACAAAAATCGAAGTTCAAAAGACATCAAACATAATAATCACAACCAAAAAAATATGTAGGATGGACATAGAGGAAACATGGGCAAAGAGACAATATCGCCACCATATTCTCTCTTTTCTTCCTATCACGCTTTGCTCTCAATTCATAGTATCAATACCCAACATCCCCTCTTTTTATCTTTGCAAACTCCCCCTTACCTTTTATGTTCTCTCCTTATATTTCAACATTGAATCTCTCAACTTTTTCTCAAACCACTTTTCAACAACCAATCATCATAATATTTGACAAATAACATATCTTATTATCATTATTTATTGAAAAAATACACACTCTCTCACTTTTATAATATATTAACTTACACATCTAGTTGCTTACTTCTTCTTCTTCTTCTTCTTCTTGTTCTTCTTCTTGTCCTATCCTTTTATTACCTCCAAACCCTTTCCCTTAAGGAACCTACAAGGACACGCACAAGCACATGCACACACACTTGCATGGTATGGGGTTATTTCTTAAAAGATTGGAAATGTACATAAAGTTAAAACAAAAAGTATGCAGATTTCCTTTTCAAATTAATTATTTTCCTTTCTTACAATAGGACCACGCTAAATCTCTTTTAAGCTTGTATATATATTACATATATAGTATAGAATGGACGTGGTTGTTGTAAGTCCTCGATTTATGATATTTAGTGTTATTGATGTGGTTAAAAAAATGATTCTTATTGTTATGAAATGTTTTTAAATGGAAATAAATATCTAGTTATCGAATCTTATTATGATTGTTTGTTTCTATAGCTAGAATGAAAGGTACGTGTAGTAGGCCCCTAACTTTATATCAATCTATGATGACTTAGTTGTAATTCATTCTTTAATGGTTTTTGAAAATGCCTATACAACTATTGAGAAAGAAACATTGTAATTTCTTTAAATTGAAATAATTAATTGATGGTCATTTGTAGCCATGGTTACATCATAAGGGAAATTAGCTTAATGTAAACAAAAAAAAATTAAGATATTGATCTTATTCAACCATGAACATATTGATATCAAAATATAGTATATGTGCATTTGATTCTTCTACGATTTAACAATCTTTATAAATAATACATTCAACAATGGATGAACTACGTTTCAAACCTTAAATGATATGGACTAAACTATTGCATAGTAAAATTTCTATACTAAATCAAATGGATAAAATTAAACCTTTATGATATCATGTATATACATTTAAACTTTAATATTAACAATTACGTATAAGTAATTTAAAGTTTTAGTTTTTATTATTTGAAGGTTTAATTTCTACGGGTTTCAATAAAGGTATTTTTGTTTTTATTTTATAAAAAAGACTGGGGATGTGACATGAAACAGAGACCCTGGGGTTCAGTTGTATTTTGGCATAGGGAAAAAGGTGCATTTGTTTGAGCATATATTATTAATATGATTAATATTATATAGTAACGAAATTCTCTTTTTTGGGGGTGGGGATGGGAAAAAGAGATCATATCAAAACAAAGATAGGAATTTATTATTATGTGTGTTGGGCGGTGCCTTTTTCAGTCTGTCCATTGCTGCCCAGAAAGAAAATAAATAAATAATAAACTCATTTTACTTATTTACTAATTCAAATATTATTTTTTTTTTTTAACTTTTTTCAACAAAAAAATATCCATTCCCATTTTAAAGTTTAATCAAAATTCTCTCGTAAATGTGTGTTTAAAATCATAGAGACCATTAGAAGTTTAATTACACACACTAGGACGTATCCTGATCTTTGTGTTTGAGGTGAAAATCAAATTGACATCTCTTTACAGCGTTAAAAGAATCTATATATATATCCCAACATACATAGAACTTTCATGAATTTGATTTCTTAAATTTTCCCTCTCTCTATCTTTATATATATATATATGAATATAAACCCATCTTTCTCTCTGTACTACAAAGCCAATTCCTCTTTCTTGATCTTCTTCTTCTTCTTCTTCTTCTTCTTTAGTTTAATTGATGGTTCCACTGCCTTCCAAAAGGAGTAGGGAGTTGAATGCAGCCAAGGATGACTTGCCGGCGATTCATGTATATCGCCGGCGTGAATGTGGGGCGGCGCGGCGGCAAGTCGTCCTTGGCTACCTTGAGTTCTCTTCTTCTTCTGAAAGGCCCCAATGGAAACCACTTTATTTCACCCCCAACTTCAGAGAAAAAAAGAAAAAAAAAAAAAAAAAAAAAGCACTTTGGTGGAGGTATTATTATTCAATTTTTGATTGATTTATTTATTCTATAAGTAAGTATATATGATTGATTAAGTTAATTTGGTACATCATAATAGAATTGTTTATTGAATTTGGTTGTGTCACATGCCTGTCATTTTCAATGCCCCTTCTCATTGGAGTTTTCAATGGTGTAAAATTTATTTCATAAGGTCCAGCACCTATGAGCACCTCTTCTATTTACATTACTTAAGCTTAATTCAAATAATTTAATTATCTGTCTTTCTTTAAAAACAATTTGTAGAATTTTAGAATTTTAAGAATTAATGTAATGTTTAAATTGCAATTTTAATTGCTATCATTTGGAGAATTTTAGAATTTAATCTAAGATAGAGATTAAATGTTTTTTAATTATAAATGATAAGAATTTAATTTTAATTTTTTTAAAAACTAGTATTAAATGATTGTAAATGATTAAATAGGTTAATTTAGAAAAAGTTTTAGAAGTTTAATTAACAACGATGAAAAACTTTATGCCAACAAAAGTCAAATATAGTGGAAGATATAGATTAACATACATACAAAGGTTTAGTGGTTTATATTTCTACACAAATATATTGTTTATAGAAAATGTATATGTTTAGAGAATTTTTAGATATATTTTGTAAATATTTTTACCAATTTTTTTTTATTTCATTTAGGATTTATATTTGGAAAGAAGTTAAAATTGAAATTGGATAGGATATATGTGGATAATTTTTGTGGTGTAGTTGGAAGGGTGAACATGGCAAGTGGAAGAGAAGAATGAGTAATATGAATATGAATGATTTATCTTTTTGGCCACTTGAACAAACTTGGTGTCATATAAAGTAATCATCATGTTCAAAGGACCTCAATTTTTCTATTTTTTCCCCTTTATTTTGGTTTACCATTTATAGTTTTTTATGTAATTTTGTCTATAAATTATGTATTATTGACATCCATATATCATTGCAAATAAAATAAAATTCATGATAATTATTTGTAAATTATTACGAACGATCAAGTTATGGATGTGTATATCTTCATTTTTAAAAAAGATTAAAATCAACTCGGGACCAACCCATGTAGCATGAAAAATTATTAGGTAAATTATCCATATTTTTTTTTCATCATCCAAATCATGTATTAAAATCTCAACTATTTCAACTCAGAATAGGTGGGTAGCTCATGAAACTTTAGAGCTTTAATTGTGATGTAATAATATAATTAGTTTGAAATTTGAAAGGATACAACTGAAAATTTAGGAGAGAATTAATTATTAATTTTTTAGATATTTAATAAGCTAAATTTATAGTTTAAACTTCCACTCTAAATAAAATCGGTAACCCAATCAATCCGGAATACCTAATCCAAACTGGATTAGAAAATTTGAGAAAAAAAAAAAAAGTTGAGTCGCTCTATTATCCAATCTAAGTTGTGCAAATAAAAAGTCTGATCCAACCCAACTCAATTATATATATAATATATAACTCTATTTATATAATTCTTTAAGTAGAGGGGATTTTAGGTTTTAGCTTTTAGGTTTGAATGTATAACATATATATATATATATATGTCACCTTGCACCTTGAATAACAACTTGTTCTACTTACGTATTGAATAACAATTTGAAAATTGATCTAAATTATAAAAAAATGAAAAAAAAAACAACCCTAAACCAACGACCGAATTTTTTGGATTTGGTTGACCTATTGAATAGATAGAGTTAATTTTTCTTTTTTTGTCAACGCGAATACTTTGAATTGATTCATAATTTTCTTCGGACTCGACACAATCCCACTCACGTACGCCCCAAGTCCAATATTTAGTGCAAATTATTAAGCCATCAATTCACTTCAATGTAGTTGGACTAGCAAAATTGGTAAAGGCTTCAAAGGATGAGCTAGGTTGAGAATTGAGATATCATATTGGGCTTTTAGCATACTTTTAGCCCAATATTTCTTTTTTATTTTTTACTTTTACGTGTATGTAATGTACGCTTGTCGTTCCATCTCTCTCTAGAACCACCAAGATTGCACTTCCTCACGTCTTAACGTTTTCATAGATCCATCACGCACTCACCACTCTAATGCATGGTGTGCAAGAAGCACAATATACATCAAGACAATTAATTTTATCACTACCAAACAACTTAGGACAATTATTACAAACACAGAGCGAAACGATTGCAAAACCAACAACCCCAAAATCAAAACAGTAGCACTTAATCAAAGTCATAATCCCTCCAAGAAAACTATAAACTGAACATATTTCTTAATCATTCTATTAGCCTCCACTTTGGGCCTCATGTGATAGTATTTGTACTTGACGCCATTAATGGCTTACCCCAGCTCTTCTGCATGGCTTAATCCAATGGAATAATTGTTAGCCATTATTATTACATTCCATTGAAAAGAATTAATTGCAACTTCTTCTTGATCATATTCGTCCTTTTTCTTGTCAGTACTGGTGAGAAGAATTTTGGACTGTTTGAGGATTTTGACATCTCGTGGTTTGTCGATGAAATTGTTGATTGAATATAAGTAACGTTGGCTGAGGCATTGCCATGGCTTCATATGTAACTAAATTTCCCAAATATTACTTCATATGCAAAACATGAGCACAATCAACAATTCAATTTCGTAAAATCATAAAATTCTTGTGAGAAATGATGGTAAGGAGAAGGACCTAAGGCTAAGAATTGTGGGGTGTAATCTTGGGGTTTTGTGGCACACTTAAGGAATTTTATTGATACGTAATTAGAAGTTTTTAAGTGAAATAACATAGAGGAGCAAACCTATAGAGCATAACGAAGAAGTTAATATATCTTTATGATCCATTGCGTAATTAAGCATTTTAACATTTTGTATGTGAGTTGAGCGTGGTTCATACATACATACATATACTAAAAATTGTAATTAATTTACTTTTTACGTCAAAGGGTTTATCCTTCAAAACGTGGTAATCACATTAAAATTATATTGAATACCTTAATATTGTTTATAACTATTGATATAGACTTGTATTAGTGCATTTATAGGCACGAATAGAAGTCTGTCAATTGTTATATTAATATTTATATCAATAAGATTTAAAACTTTGTTATATTTTATAAATATTTTAATTTATTTTGCTATATTTAAAAATCCCTGAAAAAAATCATTTAATTGTTTCGATTTTATCTTAATCATTGCATTCTTTTTAATAGTAGGTTTAATTTGGGCCTCAATCAAACTCATTTTTTAAAATATTTTATTTTATTAAAATTACAAGTTTATAAAGGTTTCAAATTAGTTGAAAAAATAGCGAAAATTGAATTGATAAGGTAAATTGCAACATTTAGAAAAATTTATCAAAAATAGCAAGAAAAATTCAGTCCATACAAATAGTTTGTTTTTTCGATTATTTTTATAAAAAAAACCCCTTATTTAAATTTATGATCAAATTTAGATTAGATTAAAAGCTTTGGTTGAAATTAATATAATAACAAAACATTAATAAAATAATAGACGAATGCGATTGGGGGGCAACGAACTCAACGGCTTTTCTTCTTCCATTATTTAAAGCAAACTCAAAATTATTAATTTTGACTTTTGCTAATTCAATTCATTAATGTTAATAAATTACCATTTTTTATACTTTTTTTTTAAGCTTCAAGCAACTAATTAGTTTTGGAAAAATTGATTTACATTTAATTAACCACCTTAATTTCCACTAGGTAGGATGAAGATTCATTAGACTAACAACTTTAAACGGACTATAGGTGTTTATTTATTTTTTACAAAATTATATATAATAAGATATATTTAAATTCCATAAAATTTATATGCTAAATATATTTTGAAAAAGATGTATTTACCTATACACTAAGATCAATACTTTTAAATAAGATGTTTAAGGAGTCAGGAATTACTTTCTCAAATAAATGCTAATTTTACACACTTTATATAACATTGTACACGTAACAAGAAAGACATACGAAAATGGGTATTTCAAATCACTCACGACTAAAATCTCATCTTTTACGATGATGCTTCCTAAATTCTTAACACGTGACTATCTATTTGTTTAGAATGACTCTTTAAGTGTTTTTTTTTAAGTACTTAAAATCAAAGTCATTTTAAACAAACTATAGTAATAAACTAATATGGATATGATGAATTTATTCCTCAATGCAAGAGAAGAGGGCTCCGAGTATCTGTATCAACGAGGCTATTTCCGACTCCACAATAAGCTTTGATGGCACAAGGAGAATTTTGGCCTCTCTCGGTGCTATAGAAACGGAGATAGTCTTGATGATCAAAGGGTTTAAACAATTGTGGATGTTTGTCATCAACCAATTCTTTGGGAATTTGAACAATTCCATTGTTGAACGAAAACAATCCAACTGAATATCTCTCTTTGTTTCCACTCATTATCACTCTGTGTGGTGGTGAGTAGATCCTGCCATTGCTCCATGCCTGCCAACAGTTAAACCATTCATTAATTATTAGTTTGGCTTTAATCTTAATGTTAATCTTAATTTGATGATGATGAAGAAATTGATTAATAAAATGAGATGGAACTTACAAAGAAAGCATCTCCAGCCATGACAATGAAAGATGAGGTTGAAGAAGAAGAAAAAGGATGATATTGAATCCATTTGTTATCTCTCGTTTTGATCTGTAAACCATTTACTTCGTTTTGATGAAGAATTGTGAGAAAGCTCTTATCAGTATGAGGAAATGCTCCCAAATTCATCTCTTTTTCCTTTGGGACTCTGTATTTTATCATTCTCATGAGATATTTTGTTGATTCCATATGACTTCTTAATGCATTTCCAACCCCATAGCTTTCAAACACCATGCTTTTCACCCTTTCGTCCAATTCCGATACCAACTTCGCATACGCCGTCACATTCTCACTGCATAAATAAATTAGAAACAACAACGACAAAAACCCTCGTATTATTAGATGATGAATATCATGAATATGGAGTAGTTTAGGTTTGGTTTGAAAATTAAGCAGAATGAATTACCGGAAAGAGTGGTTTCCACGAGAAGGCCACATGAGATTAGTGAAGGAGTTGATATTGGTGGGGAGAACGGGGTGTTCGATTCCCATACTTTCATGGATGGGCATTAGAGGGTTTTGACCAAAGTAGCCATGGTATGGCTTCTCAGAAACATTTTGAAGCTTCCTCTCCAAAGGAACATCATCAAACAACTCTTTTAAAGAATCAAACACATTGGAACTCACTTCTGCTGAAACGGTGTCGTATAATGCTACGAAACAACCGTATTCCTCAAGAGCTTCCCGAACTTTCTCCATTGTCAAAACCCATTCCTTAGTTCCACTCTTCAAATTCTCTGAACAAAACTTCACAACTGGGAGTTGTTCTTCATCACTCATATTTGTTCCCATTCTCATCATCTCTTCTTCTAATTAAATGTCTTTTCACAACGCTCTTTTTATAGCCAAAAATTTCAAAATGAAACAATAATGATTTGGAAAAGAAGAAGGGAGTGTGCTTGTTTAATTGATTTCTTTAGAGGGATTGACTTAGAAGAGAAATATGATTAATTAAATAATGAAATTAGAGGCCACCCCCCATTTATTCAAATATTATTATAATAAAGAATATATTAAATGGTGAGGGGAATTGACTTAGAAGAGAAATGTGATTTAAATAAAGAATAAAATAACCGACCAAGCAAATTTCAAATATTATTATAATGGAAAGCTTTGTGTAAGAAAAATAAAGAAATATGAAAGAGTTATATAGTTATAGTTATAGTGAATTGGCACACAGTTTTGAGCCGTCCTGTTTCCAAAATTATATTTTGCTATACATTTTAATTTAATCCCCGGGTTTGACATTCTGCTTTAACATAATCTATAACGAATTTAGCTATTAAATATTGGATTGGATTATTATTATTATAATTATTAGAGAATATTTCTATTTTCAGCTCTTCTACTACTTCTTATTGGTTAACCTAAACGTTATACATCAAACAAATATTTAGTTAATTACTACGTAACAAGTCACTTCCAATTCGCTCGTTACTTTGGTTTGAAATACAATATATCCAAGATTACATAAGCCCCTAGTAGTTTATTGAATAAATTGAGTAGTCGAGCATTCTCGGTCCACCAAGCGAAACGCACTAACATTACAATTTTATTTTTCTTTAAAAACAACAATTTTTTAATTCAGTTTTTTTTCTTTTGTATGGAATAGAAGTGGAGAGCACAAGAGATATATAGAATGCATCTAATTCTTGCTTCATATTGATTACTTGTTGATTTCTTTAACATACTGTTTTATATATTATGTTAAACTTACCTTCACCAAATTAGATAAAATTCTTTAGTCAATTATTAATGATTTAAAATTGGTATATAAGAGTAGTGTGGTTCAAGATGTCTCGTGTTCAAACCGCTATGCTGTTGTTACTTGTTTCCTCTCTATTTTATATATAGACATATATTCTTTTCTTTCTATTTCAAATCCATAAGTGATGGGGAAGTGTTAGATATTGCATTAAACTTGTCTAAATCTATCAACTTAAGCTTTTCGATCAATCGATAAACTTTTGAGACAATCGATAATTTAAGATATATATACCATTAATAAAGTATAACAGGATATTATTCTAATAGAGACGATGTCGTTTGCATTATATCCTATCATATTATTTTATTAGTGAAACATAGCATTTGATGTATGTATGTATATAGCTAATATATAAACAGAAAAGTCGATGTTGAATGGCACATTATTTACTCTGTTAAAGCTTAAGAAAATGTACAATTGAAATGTACATAATTATTCAACTCTTGACTTCAAGAAAATGGAGTTTATAAATTTTTTAGTAACAAATCAAAGTGTGACAACAACACACATATATACCTATAATACAGACTATTATTTCTTGGAATATTTGTATATATGTTATAATGATTTTCAAAATTACGTAATCGATTATTTGATAGAGTAAGAAGTGTATTTGATGTATAATTTATTTGATATACATACATACATATATATTTTAAATACATTTGACTATACTAGAAATCTCTAGGGTTTGCATGTGTAATGTAATTTGAAGATATATACTTTTAAGTTTAAAATTAAAAAAATCCTTTCATCCTAAAAAATTATTATAAATGATAAAATGTTGAAAAATATTTTACAAAATATACTAAAATTTTAGGTTATATTAATAATAGACCCTATTAAGCTTCTATTAGTGTTTACCATATTGATAAAATTAAAATTTTTGCTATGTTTTATAAATATTTTAATTTATTTTACTATTTTTTAAAATATTTATTTTTAATTCAATTTTATTTGACAACTATTTTGTTGGATTGTTTTAAGATTTTTAAAAATGGTAAATAATGTCACGAATATAAAATTTTACTATATTTTATAAATATTTTTAACAATTTTATCATTTAACTTGTAGATTAATTATGAAAAGAAATAATTATGCAAAGAGTATGTAAATGGACAATTATCTCTATTAATGTATAGCTTTGCATCATTACATGTATCTCTTTTTAAATTGAAACGAGCTATGCATTACATTTATCATATTAATTATGATATAAGTGAAACGTGGCATTGATGTATAGCTAATAGAAACTGAAAAGTCAACAATAGAATATAATTGGATTTTTGGTGGGTGTTGAAGGCCACATTTTATTCTATGTTAATTAATTGGAATGTTTACATGATTATTATATAGTTGAATTTTTGCTTGCATACTTCATGAAAATGACTTAATACCTCACTAAATACCTCAAAGAGTGCTCTACATTAATTCTTTTAGTCACAATCTTATCAATATTTTGACTAAGTGTGACAAACCAAAATACAATGAGCTAAATTAGCAAGGCCATCATGATTACATGTGTATATAAAAAACAAACATCATGAAACAATGAAAATATAATAATTAACTTCATTTCTACACGATCGGATATTATATTTGTTTAATATATAGCAAAAGAAAAACTAGAATTACTAAAATATATATGAGAAGTAAAGATGTGATATAGCAAAAGGTATTAGTAATTTAGATTTTGACTTTAATATTAATTAAATTTAGAGAGACTACCTCTCTTAAAAGTTTTCAAATATATAATCATTAGAGGGAAAGGTTGACATATTTAATTTTATAAAATATTTAATTTGATTTGAACTCTCAATTGTCAAACACCTAACTTTAATAGTTTGGTTGTCGAAATAAATAAAATAAAATCAAGTTCAATCAAGTTTCGTTGAGCATTTTGGATTTTATGGTTGTATTATTTTTTAATTTTTTTAGTATAATAATTACGAAAATAAAAAGTCGACGACCTTCAATAAATTCATAAACTAATGAGGCCTAACTAAATTTATTTTGACCTATAAAATAAATGTTGATAGCATACATTATGATGATGTTGGGTTAAATTAATAATATTAGAGATCGTTTCAAAATGTGTTTCCTCTAAAATAGTAATTATAAATTTTAGAATTATTCATAGGGCAAAATGCTTAAATTTGGGCTAAATTTATGGGTCAATTTCATTATCTAAACCTTGTTAATAATATAATTCATGTTAAACCTTGTTTCAATGTTCCTAATTTTCACCTCAAGAAATTAAACTTGATCTTAGTATTTATTATAATTAACATGAGATTAGTAGTTTTGTTATTTAATCAATGGAATAAATGTATCTTATTATAAGGTGGTCATGAAAATTATATTATGGTAGTATATTATTCTACCCAAAATTATACCTAGGTTACAATTCATTCGATTATTTAACTATAAATTGTCAATTTCGTCCCTTTTAAATATTTTTACAAGAAAAGTTATACAAAGACAAATGTAATTCATAATGCACCAAAAAAACGCTCATTGATTACTAAAATTGGGTTATTTTGACTTTGGAAACAAAATCAATTTTTCTAGTAGAAAATTATGAACATGATATGGTAGAACCAATCGAAAACGTGATGTTCCATCTCAGATATCAATCGGTTATAAGAAAGAGTATATAATTTATATATCTTTTTAAGATTGTAGATTCCTTCGATCTTTTCCACGTGAGATCTTCGACAATTTCTCACTTTGTTCGCAATTATTATTAAACTCACTCAGATTGTTTGTTGAAAATTTTTTATCGAGTTTTGAAAAATTATATACTATACATAATTCAACCAACTGAATAAAACTTTATAATAAAGTCAACATTAAATTGTACATGCTTTTGGTTTGTGACATGACTCTGAACTGTATAGCTGTATAGAGCATTGTTCTTTTAAGTATATGTGTCGGTATGTATGATATTATGTCTTTTTCATAAAGTCTCCATGCAAAATTTCAAACTATATTCTAAATGTATTTATTTTTCTTCGCATATAATAAACAATGTGTCTTTCAATGCTTTCAAAATTCAAGTGTATGGTGACGAAGTTTCAAACTTCAAAAATTTTTTTTCGTTTTATCTATTTTATTTTATGTTAGTTTCTTTATATAAAAAGTCATTTCCCTCTAAATTCAATCCGAATATACAAAATTTTCCTCACATTAGAAATCCTATCTTCTTTTATTCAAAATTAATTAGAATTATTTTCAAATATAACAAAATATAACGAAATATTATTCTCTACCTGATTAACCATGATAGACCGATCACATCTAATAATCTCTATTTAAATGGTAAATATTTTGAAAGGAAGTACTGTGATTTAAAATAAAATTTCAATTAATTATTCTAAAAAATGAAAGAAGAGCAACATGATCATTGTGTATAACTTATTTTGAAGGTCACATTATAATATATAGTTCCACAAAATCTTGCAGTCGGTGACAAAAAAAATAGTTCATTAGATATGGTTTTCATGTATTCATGAACGTGAACCTAATTATGTTTTTTAATGGAAATTAAAACATTAATTCACCACTCTTTATAAGTTTATAATCAAATTCATATAGAATTAACTCTAAACTAAGTAATACAAATTTAATTAAGCCGGCCGGGTGGGAGATGGTTAGGGTTACCCACGCATCCACACTTTGACTTTTTTTTTAGTTAATTAACAACTATTTTAATTTGTATTTGTACATTTTCTGTTTATTATTTATGATGATCAAATACCAATCGTTCTCTTTTCTTATAAGAGAATAAGAAAAATAAATTAAACTTGTAGGATAGTGATGAAAAGTAGATTAAAAGGAATGTTTCAAGGTCATGGTTTTAATTTTGTTATTGAGGGTTATTTGAATTTGAAGTATAATAATGTTGATCAAAATGATTAAGTTACTAGAGTTACCGCGATAAGGGACGTCTTTGACATTGTCTATGTTGAGCACAAGAAACATCCTTTATATTGTCCATGTATGTTGCTTGTCGTAAGAAAAGAGTTTAAGAGCAAAGTTAATTTTCAAAAGAGAACAACGATCTTCTTTTGTACTTAGTTAACTAAACAAACATTGTTTGTACTAATTTAAGGAACAATCGAAACCAAACTTCAAAGAAAAACGTGAATGATCAAATGCAAGTGACAACAACTTTAATTTTCTTTTGATAACATAATGATGATGTTGCATGAAATTAATTAATTGAATACTGGAAGGAGTAAACTCTACCAAATCAATGACTCTCCAAGTACTAATATCATTTCATGAGTTATAAATATTGCTAGAATAATTGCAATGACATGGCTTGAAAATGAAATACTCTTGAAATTTGCTGGAGAAGATATATATAACTCTTCATTTTAGTTCACAACAAATTAAAATGTATCACTAAATAGTGGTCAATAAAATATTGTCTTATTTGGTGGAATTATTTTTAATTTTAAAATCATATTGTAATATTTGAAAAGCAATTAAAATAAGTTACACCAATAAGAAGTAGTTATATTATATACAGCATAACTAATATAAGCTTTATTACAACTGATATATTAATAAACAATATGAATACCCTACATTTAAAAGAATAATGACTAAATAAAATTAAATAATATTAAAATATATATATATAATAAGCATTTAGATAAACTTGAGTGAAACATATATCCATTTACACCTTTAAATTTTAGGATAAAGGTCATATATATCCATTAAGACACATACATTTTTATAAGTGAACCCATTTAATTACATTGCTTTCCATTTGAAAAAAATAGTTTGTGAGATTTATAGTTATATGAATTAAATACCAACAATATGATAAGTGAATCAAATTGAATATACTTATTAGTTTATTATTATTATTGCATGGGTTATTACCAAAAGTGTGTTTCTAATTCCATATTAATCCAACATTATTCATTACCTAAATTCGTTCCTACTTCTACATTATCTTAAAACAGAAAGCCAAACGCGGGGATTAAAATGTAAGCAAAAGCAAAATTAGATTAATTAGATTAATTAATTTTGAATTTAATTAATAATACAATAATATAAATTCAAAACAAAAACAGGACGGCTGAAACTGTGTGCTAATCAACTAAAAAATAAACTAACTATTTTCTTTATTTGGTTTGATAAAGGTTTGTATTATAATAATATTTGAATAAATGGGGGGTGGCCTCTAATTTCATTATTTAATTAATCATATTTCTCTTCTAAGTCAATCCCTCTAAAGAAATCAATTAAACAAGCACACTCCCTTCTTCTTTTCCAAATCATTATTATTTATTTTGAAATTTTTGGCTATAAAAAGAGCGTTGTGAAAAGACATTTAATTAGAAGAGGAGATGATGAGAATGGGAACAAATATGAGTGATGAAGAACAACTCCCAGTTGTGAAGTTTTGTTCAGAGAATTTGAAGAGTGGAACTAAGGAATGGGTTTTGACAATGGAGAAAGTTCGGGAAGCTCTTGAGGAATACGGTTGTTTCGTAGCATTATACGACACCGTTTCAGCAGAAGTGAGTTCCAATGTGTTTGATTCTTTAAAAGAGTTGTTTGATGATGTTCCTTTGGAGAGGAAGCTTCAAAATGTTTCTGAGAAGCCATACCATGGCTACTTTGGTCAAAACCCTCTAATGCCCATCCATGAAAGTATGGGAATCGAACACCCCGTTCTCCCCACCAATATCAACTCCTTCACTAATCTCATGTGGCCTTCTCGTGGAAACCACTCTTTCCGGTAATTCATTCTGCTTAATTTTCAAACCAAACCTAAACTACTCCATATTCATGATATTCATCATCTAATAATACGAGGGTTTTTGTCGTTGTTGTTTCTAATTTATTTATGCAGTGAGAATGTGACGGCGTATGCGAAGTTGGTATCGGAATTGGACGAAAGGGTGAAAAGCATGGTGTTTGAAAGCTATGGGGTTGGAAATGCATTAAGAAGTCATATGGAATCAACAAAATATCTCATGAGAATGATAAAATACAGAGTCCCAAAGGAAAAAGAGATGAATTTGGGAGCATTTCCTCATACTGATAAGAGCTTTCTCACAATTCTTCATCAAAACGAAGTAAATGGTTTACAGATCAAAACGAGAGATAACAAATGGATTCAATATCATCCTTTTTCTTCTTCTTCAACCTCATCTTTCATTGTCATGGCTGGAGATGCTTTCTTTGTAAGTTCCATCTCATTTTATTAATCAATTTCTTCATCATCATCAAATTAAGATTAACATTAAGATTAAAGCCAAACTAATAATTAATGAATGGTTTAACTGTTGGCAGGCATGGAGCAATGGCAGGATCTACTCACCACCACACAGAGTGATAATGAGTGGAAACAAAGAGAGATATTCAGTTGGATTGTTTTCGTTCAACAATGGAATTGTTCAAATTCCCAAAGAATTGGTTGATGACAAACATCCACAATTGTTTAAACCCTTTGATCATCAAGACTATCTCCGTTTCTATAGCACCGAGAGAGGCCAAAATTCTCCTTGTGCCATCAAAGCTTATTGTGGAGTCGGAAATAGCCTCGTTGATACAGATACTCGGAGCCCTCTTCTCTTGCATTGAGGAATAAATTCATCATATCCATATCAACTTATTTTTACCGATCATACCAAATGACTTTCTAAGTGCTTAAAATATTGTATTTAAAACAAACACTTAAAAAGTTATTAGACCGTCTTAGTTTTATAACGTTAGGATGCACCTTGAATTTTGAGGCTATAGTCGTTGGTGGCTTGAAATGGCCCATTCGTAGATGCTTTGTGTGTATAATGTTGTAAAAATGTATAGCTCAAAGTGGTACTATTTCACAAGAAATGGTGTAATTTGATCATCTATTAGTTTATTTCAAGCTATATTATTGAATTTGAGTCCCCCTTTGAAGAACCCCCCCTCTTTAATACTAAAATTATTATTATTTGACAACAAAAAAAAATGAAATTCAACTGCACAAATGGGATAAAGCCATTGAATGTTTAATTTGTAATTTATTTACCAAATTGACTTGAAAAATTTGGAAAATGGTTGATCATTTCAAATGGGATTAGATTAAAGGATGCCGGTCCATGTGTTCTCTCACATTTTCAATTTTTGTATTTTTTATATTAATTTTGAAGTATCAGATTACAATACATATTAACTAATGACAATTAATTTTTCGATTCCTAAATTTCAATTATTTTCTAAATAGAAGATAGCTTATTTTCCTAAAAGGAATATAAATTTTTTAAAAGAGAAAAAAAAATCCGTCTAATATAAAAAAACTCTACCTTATTTTTCGACTCTTTTGTTAGGTAGATGGTTCACACTTCCCTCTTGAAAAATGTATTTTTCATTCTTTTCTTTTAATGCAATTTTTTAATCTACATATTTACATTACGAAAAATCATATGAAAATTGTCAGTTTTTCTTTATTACTACAAATGTAGTAAATGTTATTGAAGTATCAATTAAACGCCGAGATATTTTTTTTAAAATTTTTCAGTGTTTATTATATACTGCTCGGTGTATCCTATATAAAATTTATGGATCTGTCACGGATTAAATCATGACATTTTCAGTCTAAAAAGGAAAAAATAAGAACGGTAACTAATTACATTCGTAGTATTCATATATTAAGTCATTTAATGAAGAATCAAACACAAAATTAAGAATTTTGACTTTGATATAAATAAGTGAAGGAAAACAGTTGAGTTCGTTGCCCCCCAATCCTATTTCTGTCTTATTCAAGTTGACCAACATCTTGATCCAACCACTATTTTCTTTTTCTTTTCTAGGAAATAAATTTTCTTAATTACAAATTATTAATAACAACAACAATTCCGGTGGGATTTGTTGTATCTTTGATCACAGAAGAAAAATTGGGTGGCTTCCATGTGAAAAAGCACTTTATATAAAAAACCAATAGTCTTGCTATAAATCACTTTAAATCCTAACATTGAACTTCTTTTATATGTAGCAAGAAACTGCACTACAGCGGGCAAATTCTTGTCATATTAATCGAATAACCGTTAAAAAGAACGGGTTTACCTCTTACTCGGTCTCGTTGTACGGTTAGCGACATAACTCCTTAAAGAAGGGGATTGAGTGAGACCATCTGGGGCAACTGTTGTGTTCACAATACCATTTTTCTGTTGCATTCTTCTCGTTGCTATGTATCCTCTGATCCAGGGAGTCACATCTTCATTAATCTTGATCATTATGATGAAGATGAGACGGTAGATTACTATCATGCCAAAAAGGACACTGAGGTCCACCCATTTCGATCGGTTCAAGTCGATTTGGAACACTACTTTTAGGATGTATTCGCCTGGCAACTTTGGAAGAAGTGGTGACTGGTTATCGAATGACAGACCTAGTAGATCATTCTGGTACTGACCCTGAGAATGCATTGTGTTTTGTTTATACATCAATCAATCATAAAGCATTATTTTAAAACCAACAGAGAATTGTTGATTATTATGTGTTTGTTTGTTTGTTTTACCTGTAATGCCCAGAAATGGAAGCTGATATATGACATTGGATAGCGCCAAAATGGCTTCGGAATGTCGTTTGGCAGCCTAAAGTATCCAGAAACTAACATAAAAATACCCTGCCATTGATCATACAACAAATGTAAGATGAAGAAATCGAAATGATTACACAACACAACATGAAAAAATACCTGAATTCCAGCACCAATGATAATGCCCATAAGGAAGTTGGGGACAACACTGGCAATAGCCATCATCAAGCTTTCGACTACGGTGACGCTAGCATAAAGACATAACACAAAGAACAAGTAATGCTCGAAGCCGGGATGAAGGCGAACCATAAAGTAACAAATAGTTCCAGAAAGGAAGGTGATTAGTAGAAGGAATGGCATGGCTGAGATAGTATTGCTGATGACAAATGAACCGACCCCATAATGACCATTCAATCTCTCCCTATGGAAAACCTGGGGGAAAATATTCATGTTGAAATTTTAAATCATTCTCCTTTAATCAAGATGATGCAAAATTTTCAGTGTTCACTATGAATTTTACCTTCATATCCTCTGCAAAGGACGGGAATCCTCCGATTGACATAAATGTAACGAAACCAAAGACAAAAGATGCACAAGACCCTCTAGCCTACACCATATTAGAGCAGATCAAGATACGTGAACTTGTTAGTATTGAACAATGAATTTGAATTTATTACTTGAAATGATTAGTTTGTTCATATAAATAGTCTTTTGAACAGAACAATCAAACTTGTTTGTCCTAATATAATCTTGGCACTTAATGTAAACTCTATTCTTTCATACTTTTATCTTATACAATAGGAAATTCTTAGAAGAATGATGAGGAAGTAAAGAAAAAGAAGGCACAAAACACAGAAAACAAAATCAAATACCAGAATGGAGTTATAGCCTGTTCCAACGTTAAGATAGATGGTCCCAATGCAGATTGTAACAACAACGTAAATCACAAGCCTGAGCCAATAATAACCGAAGTCCCTTGACATGTTGATAAAGGAACGTTTTGTCAATGTAAACGCTTGCATAAAGAAACTAGCTTGACTCCCTCCCAAATCTAACACGGTTCCTTTCTGCAACACGATGGAGATTGTGAAGAATGTTAAAACTTCAAGAATCAGTAATGTTGGAATGGGAATAATTTGGCAGTGGAAAAAAACTTGCTAGTTGAAGACTTACATATTTAGACATCTCCTCAACTTTTTCTAATGCTGCATAACAATGTTGTGATGAACGATAGAAGTCGATAAGAGTTCGCATTGCTTCAGCCGTGGTGATTCTTTCCAAAGGATCATCACTAGATTCAAACTGAACAACGCAAAATGGATTAGAAATTAGCGATCAGCATTTAGTAAAAGGATTTTGATTGTCCTTACTTAGCAACCAAGCTTGAACAAAGCAGGGCACAGTAAATGATTAAATCTTCCTATATACTAAATTAGGACACAGGTTTAGAGACAAAGAAATGTATGATCTAGCCTCAACTTTCTGGCTGTCCTTGTTTATCTAAGCAACTTTAATTATGAAAAACACGATTTGCTATTATATTCAACCCATAGAATCTTCATTGGAAAAAAAGTTATACCCTTAATTTCATAGAACCTTTGAGAGTGGCCTTGACTTTATCGAAGTCTGAATTGATACATCTAAGAAAATGATCAGAAGGGTTCCTCAGAGCGGGGCAGGGAAAGCCAGCTTGAGCAAAGAACTGCACAGATCAACAATTCAATATCAAAACCTCCAACAATGGTGAAAAGATTCACCTCTGTAACTCGCATTAGCTCAAAAATGGAAGAATTCTCACCTCATAAGCCTCTGAAGCTTGACCAAAATACACAGTTTTGCCACCCGACAGCAAGTAAAGTTGATCAAACAGCTCAAAAACCTCACTACTCGGCTGATGAATTGAGGCAATCACTGTTCTTCCATCTCTCGATAAAGCTCTCAACGTTTGAGTAACAAAGAAAGCAGAAGCACTACCAAAATCACAGAACCCACATTACAAATTCAAGCAATTTTCTGCTAGTGATTTTATTTCTAGAGTTAGGGTTTTTTTCCACGTACCTGTCGAGTCCACTTGTAGGTTCATCGAGGAAGAGCAATCGAGGCCTCATGAGAATTTCAATGGCGATACTAACCCGCCGCTTCTCGCCGCCACTGATTCCGCGTAAATGCCAGTTCCCAATGACTGTATCGGCACAATCTTGAAGACCCATCTCGACGATGGTGCTCTCTATCAAAGCTCGTTTCTCCTCCCATGGCATTTTGTCCGGGAGACGAAGCCTAGCTGAATAGGCTATCGTCTCCCTCACCGTCAATGTGCCGATCAGGTTATCATCTTGAGTCACGTAAGCCTGAGAGTGAAGAAAACTTAAGAACCATAACAATAAAAAGAGATCACAACTTCAGAAAATTTCTGTTTGTTTCCCGAGAAAAAAAAAAAAAACGTTTCCAATCCCAACCGTCTTATATTCGGCTGAAAGAAAGTTAATCATCCATTTAAGAAACACCCACGTAATACTAACTCAATATAATGAAACCCTTTCTCTAATACACAATCTTAATCATGTTTATGGGAAATGATTACCCAAAACCCCAGAGATTATCAAAACAGGCAATAGTAAAGCAGAACAGAGTATGAAAACAGAGGAAAATAGAAGAGAACAGACCGCAGCGCCGAAGGAGAGCTTAGTTTTGCGTCCATTGAGAAGAATGGTACCAGATAGAAAGGCATTAGAAGCAAGACGACTAGAAAGAGCATCAAGAAGAGTAGATTTTCCAGAACCAGAAGGTCCCATTAAAGCAGTGAAAGTTCCAGGCTCAGCGTAACCAGTCAATCCTTCCAAAACTTTCTGAACTTCTCCATTGCTTAAACTCACCATCACCGTCAGATCCTTCCATGTCAATCTTGCTGAAACGTCCCCAACAATCTCCGTGTTCGTCTTCTCTCGCCATAGCGTCTCACTCAAAGGACTCAACCCAATCGCCACAGCCCCATTCCCCGTCGATTTGCTCGCCTCAATCTCCATCTCCACCCGCACACAACACCCTTCTGTTTTCCTCTGTTTCCCCCTTTATATATATGATAGAAAGAGAGAGAGAGAAGTGGGAGATTGACTGCAACTAGTGAAATGAGTATCGTGTGAGTTAGACTGAGAAGATTCGAGGGAGAAAAAAAGAAAACCCCATGCGAAAACAGCCTGAAAAAACAAAAGATCACGAATCGTATGAAGGATGAAATGAAAATTTTGGAAGAGATTAAAGAGAAAACAGAGTAAGAAGAAGAAGAAGAAGAAGAAGAAGAAGAGGAAGGCATATTTCAAATGCGTAATTAATGGGAACTGGTAGATGTTGGTAGGAGCATTGATTGCTAAGGCCGACAGCTCGCTCCTACCTTCCATGGCGAAACAGTGACATTTCTCTTTAAATCAGCAGCAACTCAACTACATGAACAGATCATAGATGTGAACAGAAACCAAACTTTCTCACTTATTATTGAAGAAAAAAAATTTCCCAAATTTAATTTTGGATGTATAAAAGAGTCAACCGCCATTTAATTGCAGTTAGTTTTGTTGCAGGCAGCAGGAGGAAGAAGATGGGTATTGCAGTCCGTCCTGTCGAACTCATAAGCCACACAACAACCAGCCATTAATTCATCCGCCTCTAATTAATAACCTTAGCCGCTTTGCATTAAAATTCAGAACCTTACCCCATTCCCCATCCTACGTAACACTAACACCATACATCATGAAGCTCATTGAAATTTCGTCCTCTTAATAATTATTGTTCAACCTAAGGTTATTTTTATTACATTTAAATGTTTTTACTATTTAAATCTACTTCACTTCTACTTTAATTAGCAAACATTTGTTCTCAACACATAATTGTTTGAAATTTTTCAATTTTTTTATCACATTTTTTTTTATATATGTATACATATTTATTTTCATTTACCTTCTATGATTTTTTTTAATCTATTGTTTTAGCTTGTCGAAAAAAAGGTTGAAATTTATTTTAAAACAAGAAGAAAAATGTCACGTGGCACACTCAAGTTATTAATGCTCGTGATAGTCTTTCTTTTTTAATGAAAATTATATATTTTATTGTTTTTTAAAAAATTATTGCAATTGAGATTCTATTATGTTTATTTTTAATCTTAATTTATCTCTTAGTTATTTTTCCTTTTGTTTGATAACTCACACGTTTTCTAATTGTACACCTTTGTTTTAACTTCATAAATAGATTATATTTGTGTTTTGAAATTATTGGGCTTGAAATCAATATGTACATGCAAAATCAAAATTAAAAATATGAGTTCTTAAATAACGATAAATGAAAGTTAGAATTGTCAAAAATAATAAAAAATAAATAAATGGACCTTGAAATGGATTGGACAAACGTGTTTGATCATACTACTCGGATTAATTTAAATGTATGTAGAAATATATAGATGCATATGCAAATGCATTAAACTAAAAAAAGAAAGATATAGAATCCACTTTATGAAAAGAAAAATAGTTTGAGAAAATAAACTAATTAACTTGAAAATGATATTAAAAGATGGAGAGTCAAAAACAATTATATTTCTAGAAAAGAAAATGGAAAACATAATGGGCCTCATAAGTGGAGGCCCAAGCCCATTACTAGGCCTCAAAGCGAGCTAACCTCATTCTCGACAAAGGCCCAATTCAACCTCCAAAAATCTAAACAAACCTTTTCTCAAACAAAATATACGTAGTCTCCAATTAGCTAAGACAATATTATTTTAAAACTTCATTTGCTACAATTTTTACTATTTTACTTTTTTTTTCATATACTACAATATTTACTATTTCTTTCTCATACTAAAATAGTTGATATCTCGAACACATACTATTATAACAAAAACAAAAAAAAATTTACGCTCCAAGCACAAACTATAATGATATAGGACTATAATAACCGATTTTTTGCCCTAAATGTTCTATAAGTGTTTTTAAATCAAAAGAATATTTATATACTTAAAAGTCAATCCAAACGAAAGGTAATTTTAGAATTTGACTCTATCCAAATTGATTTTCTAAAACTGATCTCAATACAATCATTTCAGTATTTTGCTCTACACTTATTTATTTTCACTGGTTTAGTAATATATAGTTTTTTAGAGAAAAAAATGTTTTAAGGTAAATGATTTATTATAATTAATTTTACAATATAACCATGATTGTGCTTGATCACCTCTCTTTAACTGGCACCTTTTTGTACTCGAGAACAAGAGGTCACAAGTTCAAATTTACCCACTCGCGTTTTATTTACAATACCTTTAAAAAAATCACTTATCAAGTGAATGTTGAGGAATCAAATGTAATGATTTTTTTTTAATGTTTTCTAAAATTGTTTTTCTCATCTTCATCAAATATCATTAGTGTGTTTGGAATACTTTTTAAAGTGTTTAAATTTGAGAAACGTCATTTTAACAAATTTGACTTTTTAACAACTTATCATAATAGAATTAAACGCTTTTAAAATTTAGTCAATATTATAGATATATATAAAGCACGTAACATGGTGCGCCAAATGTCTTTAAAAAGAAAATGGTTAAATTATAAAGAATATCCTTTTGATTATGGCCCGGTTTTGAAATAACCTTTGTAAACTTTGTATATACTTATGAGAACAAATCTAAATACTCGTGTGAAAAAAAATAAAAGCATACGAAATGCCCTCACCATACACTTCTCCAAAACTCATTTTCTGAGGAACTCCACAAAACATCCAACCAAACCACACAGAAATACACCAAAGCAAACCCTAAATTACAATATATATTAAATAATGCTCTATTGTTACTAAATTTTGCCTCTCGTATAGTAGTTGTGTCCCCTACCTATGATTTATGGATCCGCCACCAATGTGAGTGTATACATCGACTTTGTCATCGATGAACTTAAAGGTAGAGTTGTTAAGAAAAACAATAATTTACAAGGATTAAAACGATGTTTTTCAAAAAAAGAAAAAGAAAAACTAATTATTGCGATGTTCATTTGATTTTGTCGTAAATATTTTATCAATTTTACTATTTTTGAAAATTCTTAATCTTTTTAACGTTCAAGAGTATAATTGAAACAATCCATGTTTTAAATGTATTTATTATTATCCAACCAAAATAAAAAAAAAAATGTTACCTTATCGAAGTTCCACAAAATGGAAAGAATAATTAAACAAACATTTCTTTTTTACTTTAACAATATGCGAAACGAGATGATTTTAAACCGTTGAAGGTTAACTACACAATAAGTCATTTATAATCCTACTATGTTATATGAAATAAAGTAAGATACCACTTTAGTATATGAATTATTGATTCTACTTTCATTTTTTTCTTTTTAAATACACATTAATTAACTCCAACACTCATAACTAATTGGAGCATCCTTCCATTTGTCAAAGATTTTCTTTAAAGAAAAACAAAACCAAATCTAGTCAATTCTTAAAATCCTTCTTTATTCTCTATTTATTTAAACTTAAAAGATAAAATTAAAAATATAAATTAATTAAATTTGGAAATAATTAAAAGTTTTTAAAGTTGAGATTGAGTTTGTGGATAAGCAGAGAGGGTTAGAAAAGACATTTTGAAAGAACAAAATTGTAATAAAATAAAAATGTATATATGTTGGTGTGTGTAATGGAGTAATGGAGTAATGGAGATAAAAAGATAGGGATATAACTTACTATGTTTAGGTGAGAGCTAAATAAAATGGATACTAAATATTTGGCATTGAAATAGGTAATACAATTATATGATATAGATAGATAGATATAGATAGGTATTATTTGAATTGAATAGTCTAATGTAATACGAATGGTACAAATATTTACTCATTTTTAAATTCTCTTCTCTACGCAAATTCTAAATTAAACATCTTCCCTTCCTTTCAATTTTTCCCATTTTAATTTAAAAAATTTATTGAAAATTACGAAACCCTTCCAAATATTATAAATATAATAAAAAAAATTTAACTTTATTTATAATAATGAAGAATTGTTAAAATTTGCACATTCTATCAATAATAGACATTGATATGCTTTTTGACATAGTGATAGAATCCAAAATTTAGAAAAAACAGCTCATGACACCAATTTTTTGCATAATATAATTTTGGCAAATATGACCGTAATCAAACGGCAATCTGCTTTTAAATTTGCTATTTTTGTAATTTTGAAAATGTAAATGATATAGACTGTATTATCTTTTTTTTTTTTTTTTGCTATTTTTGTGAACTCCCCTAATAAATAAGAATAGACTTTTGTCAAGATCTAGCAATACTAAATATTTATAGACTTTTATCAATGTCATCGATGTATTAAAACTTGATAGAATCTAAAATTTTGGTTATATTATATTTAAAAATATTTTATTTTTATAATTATAAATATGAGAAATTATCTATATTTAACAAAATATTTACACTTTCTAAACCAATGTAATAAATTTTGTTTTTTTAATGTTTTGTTTATTTACAAACACGTGGTAAATTTTTGTTCGTGTATAATTATGGCTTTTTTAGTGTATTTTATTTCATTCCAAATCTCGTCAATAACAACAACAACAACCACTATTTAATAAAAACATTTTTTTTTGTTTAAGTTTCTTTTAAGGAAAACATCAATTTACGTTTTTTTTTAAATTCTAAACTTATGTTAAACATTTTGTATCAATTTACACATTCTGCAAAAAAAAAAAAATAATAATAATAATAATAATTGAAGAAAAATGTGAGATTTATAATGGCTTGAACTAAACTCCAAAATTGTTCATTTATTAGTTCCAAGTTTTAATAGGAGTGCAAATTGACATATACATATATATTTATTGTTTATATATATATATATATATATAGTTATAAAGATATAAAATATATTCTAGAAAACGTAAAATAAATCAATTAAAAAATGAATGAGCTCACTCATATTAATGTCTGAATTGTATATGGATACTGTTAACATTTAACACGTTCAGTTTCTTTAAATCGTTGCCAAAATATAATATATATATTTTGTAAATAATTTTATTATTTCATTATTTAAAAAAAAAAATCTTTTTGTTTATTTATATATTATATATAATTTTTATCGGCATTCTCGTACAATAAGATGTGAAGAATTTTATCAATGTAAACTTAGTTCAACAATATCATGACTTTCCTTTTTAGAGATTGGAAGTTTGATCATCCATAATGCAACTAAATGCAATATTTTGTTAGTAAACTAAGTGTATGTTTGGTT
Source organism: Cucumis hystrix (assembly GCA_025688845.1). Taxonomy (NCBI): domain Eukaryota; kingdom Viridiplantae; phylum Streptophyta; class Magnoliopsida; order Cucurbitales; family Cucurbitaceae; genus Cucumis; species Cucumis hystrix. Next base: position 17,733,884 of record CM046894.1, read on the forward strand.
GAGATTCTAAAGTATTTAATTTTGTCAAAAAAAAACTATTTTGAAAAAAATGGTAGTGTTTGGCAAATTAAAATAATGTATTTTTAAAAAAATTCATTTATAAAATAATCTATTTTGAAGAAATCTTTAAAAACTAAATTCACATAAAAACTTATAAAAAAGTCTAAACAAACATTAAGTGTTTAAAAGAAAATGTATTATTGAAAATCATTTTGTTCTTAATTCAATCCAAACGGACCCTAAATCGAATAACTATTCATTTGTTATAGAAAATAATAATAATAAAAACTAAAGCTAAAATTATAAGAAATACAAATAAAAAACTAAAGGAAAAATATTATTTTCTTCTAATATTTTGAGTATAGTTTTATTTGAACCTAGTTTTTTAAATCTTGATTTCAAATTAAATATTACAGCTTCACCTCTGAAATTTGTAAATCTGTAAATTTTAACATTTTTTTAAAATTAAGTCATTAAATTAATTAAAACTACACTAAACCAAACCAGGAGTCCGTTTCAATTTTCTAATATTTTTCAATAATACATTTCCTTTTAAACACTTTTTTGAAATTGAGTTTAAAATTTAAACACTTCAAGTTTGGTTAGACTTTTTTTACAAGTGTTTATATGTGAATTTGGTTTTTAAAGATTTCTCCAAATTAGATTATTTTATAAATTAATTTTTAAAAAATGCATTATTTTAATTTGTCAAACACTACCATTTTTTCCAAATAGTTTTTTGACAAAATTAAACATTTTATAGTCTAAACCAAACACACCCTAAAATTAAGAACTATAAATTTAACATTCTAAAATGTATATATCAAATACGAACTGGACATAAAATTAAGAGGCCAAAAAACATAACCTAATATTTTTTTAAAAAAAAAATTAACTAATTTTTTAATTACTTTTTTAAAGGTGTTGGATAAATAAATAAATATATATATATATATATAATAAAATGTTTTATTTAAGAGAAATTATCCAAAAATATAATATTTAACATGAATGGTGTCTTTTAATGATTTAATTATAATTTGCCAATTTTATTATATTTCTTAAAAAATTACTTTATTTAAGTCTTTTAACGTGGTTTAATTATTCTATTATATAGCGTAAATAGTTTGTAATTTTTTTTTGTATTTAATAGAAAATTACTTTATTTAAAGTACGAATCTCCAAAAGAAAAGGGTGTATTCTAATATTGTGTATCATCAGAATCATACTTTTTCTTTTTTACTTCTTCAAAGCATAATATAATATAAATATATCTTAGGCCTTTCCATTCCTTCTTTCTAAGTGGAAAACCTTATCCAATTCGTTCATATTTTCTTGAAATAAATTACAGTCTTTCGGGTTTTTAAATAATATGGTTTCCAATTATATTTTTCGATCACATTAACATCACTTTTGTTTTATTTTAAATTAACTCAAAAACAATTTTTCATAACTATCAACAATTAAAAATATATTTTATAATGTTTTAAATTTACCAACAACAATTCCAAAATCACTTCCAAATAAGTTCTAACCTTTTAAAAATTAATTTATTAAAACTGGACATTTTAAAAACGAGAAAACGGAACGAATCTGTTCTTTTAACTCTAAAATTTGTACATTTTTTACAATATATTCTTATAAATATTTGTAACCCAAAAAATGTCATTAAAATTTGATTGGACTAAAAACGAAAATTTTAAAAAGAAAAATAGGGAGAGGCTTTCCCACGTGTAGAGAATCCCTATTTTTCAAAAAAGTAAATATCTTCTTAAGATGTCAATTAGAAAAATTAAAAAATATTATGAATATATAATAGTTATGTATCTTAATCGTTTTATTTTCCTATCTTTATCTTAGACTATTGATATTCTCATACAATTATAATTTTTGTTATGATCAATATATTAAAGTTTAAACATTAAAATATGGTTATCAAATAGTACAAATCTTAAGCAACAAATATAAAAGTTGAGAAATTTTGTTTGCTAGTTAAAAAATATTTCTTTATTTTAATTATTCTAGTTTTGTTATATTTATAAATTTTTTAAATAATTTTACCAATAAAAACAACGTCATTAATTTGTCACTTAGTTTGAATTGATGTTGTTATTAATTTAGAATTTTGATCGATACAAACTACAAAATTAATATTTTTCCATAAAGGAATGTAAAATTAAAAATCTTAAATTAGAATATTATATCAATTATTAAATAAGAACATATGTATTTATTTTTATTTTTTTTTGTAGATTTATTTATTTTGAAAGGGACTTCTGTAGATGTTTTTCTTCTTCTAATATTTAATGCTTTAAAAATTTATAATTTTTCCCCCAAAAAGTTGGGTAAGAAATAGGGATCAATATAATTATGATAATTAATCTTAGTAAATGACACAATATGTAGACATTAAAAAAATTAAATAAGGGAGAAAATATATAGTAAATTATTTTAATCATTTTCCATTTTTAATTTACCAATGATACATTATGCATAGTCTAAACGTGTGAATTAAACCATGTGATTATGATCAACTTGCTTAAGAAGATTAATAAATAACCATACTAAAGTTTGTTAGTTACCTTAGGGTAAAACTATAGTTGGAGTCCTATTTTTTTTTTGCATTCTTTTTTTTATATATAAAAGTTTTTCGTCAACAAAATATTTAGATCCGTCATTGTCTCAAAGTATATTCATGATAAAGCATATCAATAATAAATATTATTGGCACAAATATATTAACAACATAATCTATTGCCACTGAGAGTCTATCAACAATAGAGTTTCATCGATTAATTTTACTATATTTGTAATTATTTATAAGTTTTTGTTATATAATAATTAATTTAAATTTAAAGGGTTATCTATTACAATATTTGTTGTTATAATTATATTTAGCCATCACAAAACTATTTGAAAATTTTTATTGTTGACCTATTTTATAACTATTTTAATTTAAATTAAAAACAATTTGAATTTTAAACATGAATGGTTACCGTTGAAACTAAAATATAATTATTTACTATAATAATCAACTTAACGTTTCAATCAGGTAGCTTTAAGTTTAGAGAGTGGGGTCTTTTTGGTAGAGAATCTGGATTCTGTTTTATGTTTTTAGATTTACTAAATTCAACACATACGCAATTGACTTATAATATAGATTCTATTTTCGAAAACTGTTTTTAGATTAGGTGATCTAAGTAGTTCAATTTTTTAAAAAATATATATTTAAAAAAACTGCAATTTAACCAATTTTTTTTAAAATATATATATTCGTAAATAAATTAATTATCAACTAACACCTTTAAATCTTTTTTAAAAATCATAATTCAATTTTTGAATCCGCACCCAAACAGATGTATGAAAACATAAAATACGTAAAATCTCTTGTTTTACCCCTAACTTCTTATTCATATATTGAAAAAAATAATAATAAATTTGTTTAGTTTCTTAAAAATGAGATTTATGTGAAATTTGGAAAGAATGTAAAATAATGAAAGGGAGAAAATGAATGAAGAGATAAAAATGAAAGAGAGAGAGAGAGATAAGAAGACAAGAGAGGTGTCAAGGTCAGCATCCACCGTCTCTGCGCCGCATGGTAAACGTGTTGAAAATTCAAAGATTCCTATTTTCTTTTTCTTTTCTTTTCTTTTAATAAATAATAATATGATGTTTCATTACATTAAAAAATATAATATTTACGAACCTAACTTCCAAATCTCAACCTTTTTTTTTTCTCTTCTATTTATTTATTTATCTATTCCCTTTATTTATTTATTTATTCTTTAATATCATCAACGATTTAGATAACATCGATCAACACTCGCAAAAATAACAAAAAAAATAAATAAAAAAATCATGATAATTGAGCTTATATTACTGCATTTTTTAAATTACAAAAACACTCAATTTAAAAGTGGATAACTCTATGATTATCTCTGATAACTCTTCGATTATTGTTTGATAGTCGTTTGTCGAACATGAAAACAAATAAACTGAACTGTTTTTTTCTTCTAAATGTTTTTGTCATTTGATGCAATTTCTCTAACATTAATATATTAAGAAATGTTTTTTTTTAAATAAATTAAAATTATATATAGAAAACAAAAACAAAATTTATTACACGTGAATATGTATAAAGGGTAAATATTATGTCAAATATTTTATTTTTGACAATTTCTCTATTAAAAAATAATTAAAATTTATTTAGCAATTTTTTATTTGAAAATTAAGTCTAAATATAATGTTTTTTTCTTTTAATTTTTTTAATTTTATTATCTATATTTTATCAATACTTTAGAAAATCGATGATTTTCAAATATAGTAAAATTGAATCAAAATATTTGCATATATAGCCAAACTTTAAAAGTTATTAATTATATATACTGATAGATTTTTAACGGTCTTTAAGATTGACATTGATAGATAGTGATAATAGTTCATCGGCATCTATAATTATCTATTATTAGTATATTTTGAATTTTTTTTTGTTATGTTTGTAAATGTTTTCAGCAGTTTTGACATATTAAGTAGTTTTTTGTTTGTTTTTATTTTTGGAAGATGACGGGTAATTCAACTATAACAAATAATAAGAAATGAAAGGAAATATGCGTAATTTTCAAAAATTACCAAACTAAGCCTACATTTTTAAGCTTAGGAGATTTTGTAAGTATTAAAACATATGTATGTTAATTGAATCAGGCTCAATTTGACACTTTTTGAAATCTTTTAATCGAGTTTTTTTTTAATATAAAAAAACTAACTATTTACACTTCATTAAAAAAAAAACTAAAAAAGCGAAATCCACTACACTTGATTTTTTCTATTTTTGACAATTTCCTCCTTTTTACTACTTTATATTGTAACTTATAAATTTGAAAAATATCATAATATAATTTTGATAAAGAGAATTATAGAAGAGCTAATGTATATAAGTTCAAAATTTGTTTAGTCGTCAATTTAGATCAATTAATGTTTTAAAATTAAAGAATATTTTAAATATAGCAGAATGAGCTATCTATTATATATATTAATATATATATAATTTTACTTCATATCTACAATAAATTTATCTAGACTGACATGTATCACTTTAGTAATAGACATAAATGAATGTCTATACGAGTTTATATTAAAAATAAATTTCATTATCTCTGTAAAACAAAATTCCTAAAATTAGTTAATTATTCCATTTTTCGTAAGATTATAAACATCTACTCAAGATTTATAATATGGAACTTTTACTTATCTTTTAGATATAGAACTCTGTGTTATTTGAAAAGCTTCTCTAAAATTAGAGATCGAATTTTCTTATTTGATTATAGATTTGGTCGGATACCTTTTCGATGACATAAGAAATTTCAATCATCACACACTCCCTAAAATAAGTATGTGTTTATATATATATATATATATATATATATATATATCAATCGACCTATCAATAAAATAAATCATTTTAAATAAGATATTTATCGTTGTCAAATATATCTTTAAAAACAGTAATTTAATTAGCCAATACTATTTATCTATTTAATTACCACCACTTATAAAAATGGTTTATTTTACTGATAGGTGGATTGAATTTTTAATGTGCCAATTATTATTATAGCCTAGCACTCACAAGTCACAAATATTCATATTCAATCATTTAAATGTCAATAAGAAAAAAGCAATTTATCTAATAACACACTTTCCTTAAACAATATATAACAAATGACACAATTGAAAGAGTCTCCAATCATTTAATTTAAATACTGTCAAATTGTGTATGTATAAAATGTAAAATATTATACTATCATTTGATAATTCATTCATACAAATGTATAAGAAAAACGTGGATGATTTTAAAGATCTGAAAAACATTATTATTATATATTTTCATTGTGACCATTTCATTTTATTACACTTTTCTCTTTTCTTCATGTTTTATATTTTTTAAGAATTATTATAACATAATTATTATGGTTTTTATAACTTTATTTTAATTAAAAAAAATCACAAACTTGCTTGATAATTTTTTTTCTTTAGTTGTAAGTTTCCTTTTTTCTTTAAAAAAAAAACTTTTGTTCTTGCTTTCCAGTTTAAATACGTTTATATTTAACTTAAAGCGATTCGTCTTAAATGATTCGTCTTGAATATCGTTGATGTAAATATGAAAATTAGGTTAAATGAATTTTTAGGAACGTTATTTAAATTTAGAAGCATAATTATTAAATAAATGTATTATCATACCCATTGAACTTTCTCTAGAATATATCTTTAAATCAAAAGAAAAATCCATCTTAACTTTACTATAATCATTTTATTTTATTCTCAATCATGATTAATTTTTTTTAGTGCAACATTCTAAGATGTAATTTTTAGGAACGAAAGTCATGCCAATACCACAATAAATTAAGTTGGAATAATAATAATACTTGAGTATAGCTTACGACACCTATCTACATATAATCCATCACGTGGAGATAAAATAATAGTTTGATTTTTAAAAATTCTCAAACTTGTTTTTTCTCACATGCCACTTTTCTTATTTCTCAAACGTATAAGCAATTTTCTTATTTATAGACGTAGATCATAATAAAATTGATTAGAGGTCATGATTTATAAATTACAAAAATTAAATCATTATATTAATAATTAAAAATTGCTTTAAAATTTTAAGTCCACAAACTATATATATATATATAACATAAATTTGTTTAGGAAAATTGTATTATATAACAGGAAAAAAAAACTCATCACACCTCCTCGATAATCTGATAGTAATCTGCTTTTAAATTTGATATTTTTGCAGTTTTAAAAATATAAGTAACTTGGACTATATTATCATAAATTTTGTTGCTATTTTTGCAAATTATTTGTTTGTTTAACCATTTATTTGTTAGTATTTTTTTTTTTATAAAATAAGCCTATGAATAACCTCATTTATTTCAGTTTTTTTTTACTGTCAACATCTTAGGAGTGTTTTTAAAATAAAACTAATTTAAAAAGAAAAGAAAGGAAAAACTAGCTTTTAAAAAGATTTTTTTAAGAATTCCTTGCAAAAATAGCAAAAATATTTATGATAATATGATCCCTATCACTATATTTTCTAAACTACAAAAATAGCAAATTTAAAAATCGATAACCCTATGATAGTCTGCAATATGCAAAAAAGATGTGTTATGAGCTGTTTTTTTTTTTCTTTAAATATTTTTGTATGCAATTTTCCTTTTTTTAAAGGCTAAAAATTGGAATGTCTGTGACCAACATACAAAATCAATGAGTAATAAATTGCGAGAAAACAAAACCATTTCTTTTTTATAAAAACACCAAAATAAGTTTCAAAATGACCTAAACGAATACCATCATCCAAAAGAACCTCCAAAAACTTGTTTTATGTTCATGGTTAACGAACGTTTCAACCATTCATACATATAAATAAGAATAACACACCAAATGAATGGTAGAGAGAGACAATTATGAAGTTTAAACACAAAAATTAAAATTAGAATATCATTGTAAGATTAAGGAGAAAATTGGTTCGATAAATATTAATTTGAGATATTAAATTTAGACGTGAAAAAAGTGTAGAATAAAATAGAATTTCCTTTTGTTACAAAAGTCAAATTTTTAGAAAAGTTGTTCATGAAAGCTACACTAATCTAAATTTTACAAACCAACATATAGTTGAACAAGTTTTATTTAAATTATCTTAAAATAGTTAGAATTTTCTAATAATCATTTTTTTATGTTTGCAATTTCAATCCAAATACAATCATCAAAGGAGTTTTTACAAAAATAGCAAAAAAAAATTATGATAATAGAGTATATGTTACATCATTTTTTAAATTTACAAAAATAACAAATTTAAAAGTGATAACTATCTGATAGCTTTATAATTACCGTATGATATCCCTATGATAACTTACGATTTTCGTTTGATATCAATAATTTTGTTATATTTGTAATATGTAAAAAAATTGGTATCATGAGCTATTTTTTAAAAATGTTTTGGTTATTTGATGCAATTTTTCATCTTAAAATATTTAAAAGAAACCAATGTTTTTAAGTTGAGTTTATTAACTCTTAATATTAGTTCATAAGTTTTAAATGGTTACGTTTATATCCTACAAGTTTTAAGCCTCGTTTTTGTATACTTACTTTAGTTGATAATTGAATTAATTATAATTAAAATAGTTTTCAATAACAAATTAATCAATTCAACATTTTATTCTTACCCTCCTAAACACACTTTCATTTTACTACAACTAAAATTGATTTTAAATAATTAAAAACATTTTTGAAGTATGTTGGTGATATAATATTAAATTGTCTTCACTCATTCACTTAAACTTTTGGATCAATCGATGATTTAAGATGATATCAAAATTATTCATCACAATATTACTTTCTTCACCTATTAAATTTTTAGGTCATCGAACTAAATAAAAACTAAACTGTAAAAAGAAAAATCAAATAAAAACAAAAAAGAGTAAGATTTTGAAATTAAAAAAATATTATTCAATAACATTTCAAACCAATAAGCAACCATAGATCTTAATGTGGAATTCTCAACATGTCATCTTAAGATGATGTATTTTTCGAGTTAACCATGTTATATCAATTCTTAATTTCATTTTATTTGACTGAATAACTGTTTTAGTTTCTAGAACTATGATACTAAATAAGAGAAGTAGTTCATGTAAAAAAAAAATGTAAGTAATGTAGATTTTTCGGAAGAGAAAAAAAAAAAAGAAAAGATGAAAAATACAAAGAAAAGAACAAAGAAGAAATTGAGTTGTCAAAGTGACCTATCAACAAAACTCTTTGATTGCAAACGTGTTGGTTTGCTAAACCCTCCCCTTACCATTCTCAGCGCTGTCCCTTCCCTCCCTCCATCGCCTTGCCGCTGCGTCCCTTGTACACGCGGCCAAACGCAAAAAAACACTACAATACAAAATCTCTAACTTTTTCCTTATTTCCAAAACACCCCCTTAAAAACACACAATTTTCCACTTTAACCCCCTCTCCTCCAACTTTATTAAATTATTACTTTAGTTTCCCCCAATTCCCTTAAACTTTATTTATTTTATTTGTTCTAAAATTCTCTCGTCTTTATCTCCCCAGACATTTATTTATTGGCACAGCCAAAGAATCAGTTTCCCTTCACCCAATTACTTCAATTAATTCCCAATAAAAACTGATTAAAATAATGCAATGAATCTGTGCCTCTGAGATGCCCTTTCTGTTTCCTCATTACAAAATTCTCAGTCAAAACCTCTGCTCCTAATCCCACCGTTATCCTCATTTCTTCAATTCCTTCTCTTCTTCTTCTTCTTCTTATAAATCCTCTGAATCCCAAATGGCTCAACCATTTACTGCTAATTAACAGCTCAACCACCATGTTTTGCTTCTTCTTCTTCTTCTTCTCTCTCTGATTTTTCATTCAGCTGCTGAATTTGCCTTTGCCTTCTTCCCTTTTCACTACCCTGATTCCTCCACATATTCAACCGATTACCGGAAAAAAAAAAACAAAAAATCCCAAAGCCGGAATTTAGATCGGAGAAGACGAGAGAAGAAAGAGAAAAACCGATGGCTCAAACGACGCCGTTTAGTTTCACTAACCATAAAACTACCTCCAATTTGGAGCGCTTTCTTCAGTGCGTTACTCCTTCTGTTCCTTGGCGAAATCTTCCTCGGGTAATTCTTTCCTTTCTTTTTCTTACAATTTTAAATTTAATTTAATTTTCATTACAATTCCTACATTCTCCCATTGATTAATTTCTGCAAATGACTAATCCATATGATGCACGTTTTGGGTCATTTTCCACCGTAATTTTCTTCAAAAACCCAATTCTCAACCCAAATTGTCGATTTTTTACCATCAGTCTCTAAATTAAAAAAAAAAAAAAATTACTCCATTTTTCATCGTCATTGTTAATATTCTAATTTTTCATGGTCAGCTTTTCGATATCATTATTTTTGTATAAATTGAAAAGTATTAATGGAAATGAGTTGAAAAAAATGGCGATGCTTAATTTTCTTACCATTTCTGAAATTCATAGATATTTATTATATTATTATTGTTATTGTTATTATATTGACCAGAGAAATATAGAGAGATTTCTTTTTTATAAAAAAATTGAAAGAGTTTGGAATAATACAAAACGTGGCGGATAGATTTCTAATTTCCTTAAACTGGCTGCGTCACACTTCCTGTCCTTTCGTGTAAATTACCTATGGGCCCTTAATGGGCCGATATCTTTACTCTACGGGCCCATTAAGATGGTGATTGCTTTTACAATTCCCAGAATATTCTCCGAATATACCTCTCTCTTAATATACTAATTTAGTTATTATTTACCAAATCAACTGATATATATATATTTTTTATTTCTCTCCCTTGAGAGGGCGAATTTTCTTTTAGTGAAAAAGACAAATATCTTAGGGTATAAAACTTCAAATTTAATTTATTGTATTTAATTTTTCTTTACAAACAAGGAACTACTCATTCGAATTCATCATATTATTAAAAATAAGTTACACTCTTAAAAATCAAAATAAATTAAAATATTTATCGTGATGAGAATGAAACAATAGACGGATTCCACTTGTTTCTCAAACCATTTTTTTATTTTATCGAATCAAATACCTATTTGGTCTTTACTATCTTTAATATTTAATACCTATAGAGTTCGAATTGTTTTAAATGTCAAATAGTTGTTATATACTTTTAACTTGAAAATTTTGCTATATTTAAAAATATCCAAAACTAATTTTGTTTTTTTCTTAGAGCATAATTGTTTTGAAACTAATGGACAGAAATAAAGAAATTTAGTGTTGGGTCGAAGTCGTCCCCACCTTATCTTCAAAACTTGCCATGTTTGTCATTTGCTTAAAAATACAAAAAAATAAAATTTGAAATTATATTTTGAACTTACCCTACAAGAGTGGCCATAAAGCAACGTGCCTAAGAGACGGGTCCCGAGTTAAATAGACACGACGTATGTACATATAATATGTTATCATATGTCTTTATCTTTAGAAGTCTTCACTCTGTGTCACGTGGCATTTTGATTGGTTTAAACTTCTAATTTCTTTTTTTGCCTTCCATAAATCAAGAGCAAGACTTTGTAAATTGAATTTCATTCATACTCATCCACAGAACTCACAACTTATGGGTCTCATCATCATATGTTGGCGTTATGTGTATAAAAGATGTTGTCATGATTTCATTCCTTTTTTTACTTGTCAAGATATATGACCCCAGGTTTAAATATCATTCTTCATAATACTTGACTAGTTTCCTCACTTGGCTCCAAATTTATTACATTTACATCATTTTAACTTTTTTTCACCCTTCTTAAACGTTATATCATTTTCTCTTGATAACTACAGGGGATTGATGTAAATTTACTACTTGATTGTAAATTAAAAGTTGAGTTTAGTGATATTTTAACATGATTAACTTCGGTTTAGAAATCAAGAGCATCTTACTTTCTCTTAGCTTAACAGCTTTCTTTTGCATATAGAGCTGCCTTCATGATCTCAATAGTCAGTGGCAACAACCTGATAAAGATACCGTTCAATACTTCACACTTGGTGAGCTGTGGGATTACTACGACGAATGGAGTGCATACGGTGCCGGTATTCCTATACAACTGAATGATTCGGAAACTGCTACGCAGTTCTACGTGCCTTATCTGTCTGCAATTCAGATATATACAAGCAAGCCTGTTGCCCCTTCCAGGTATACTGAAGTAACTTTGTTTTATGTTGTCCTTTGAGTTTGAAAATTCTGTTTCTATTTGATAAATGATTGTTTAATGGAATGGGGTGGCAGTGCGATACAACTCGGAATAAGTTTTAAAGGGAATGTTTGAAATACAATTTAGATTTGATTGCATTGCAGTGAATGTAAGTTATATTTGTTCGAATTCTCTTTGTAGAAACCGAAGATACGATAGTGACATGGCAGAATGTGAAAGCGATTCTTGGAGTGATGATAGCTGGAGTGATAACATGTCAAGATCCCTGAGCAACAACTCTAGCAGAACATGGGATGCGGTTTCTGAAGATTCGAGCTTCGACCAGGAGGGATCGTGGCCGCTGAGGGAAAAACTTGGTTACCTCTCTTTACAGTATATGGAGATGTCTTCTCCTTATTGGAGAGTGCCTTTTATGGACAAGGTAAATCTTTAGTTTATTGTTTCAAATTAACAGTTCTATAGCTGTTCATAAAGCCTTGGTAGAAAATCTAAAGAAAGTTTTGATATTCAGATGAAAAAATTAGGCGGAGGTATACATAGGAGCATAGAAGAAGTGTAAAATGACATTATCAAAATCTTCTTCTTTGCTTATGTTAGACAATCTCCATTTCAGATAACAGAGCTAACTCAAACCTATCCTGCACTAACTACACTTAGGAGTGTGGATCTTTCTCCAGCTAGTTGGATGGCCATTTCTTGGTAAAAATAGCCTTCTTCTATCTACCTAACGACACGAGAGCTTCTTAGCTGTTGATATTTTCTCCTCTCTTCCTGTTTCCATTTAGTGATTTTGTTCACTGTTGATTCAGGTACCCTATTTACCACATCCCTAGTCAGAAAAACGACAAAGATTTCGCGACGTGCTTTCTAACTTATCATACATTGTCTTCATCTTTCCAAGGTGTGGAACTTTCTTCACTCCTTTCCAGAAATGTAACAAACCTTTTACCCGTCATAATACTTAAGATCAATGTTTGATTGATGACTGCAGATTGCTCTATGAATCATGAAGGGCAAGATGGATGTAGTGGTTCCGAATCCGAAACCGGGGGTCAAAACTATGCTAAAATTAGTACTTCTACTTCTACTTGCCTCTCCCCATTTGGTCTGGCCACTTATAGAATGCAGGGAGATCTATGGTTGATGCCAGAGACATCTGATTACGAAAGAATCGTCAATCTCTATCATGCTGCCGATTCATGGTTGAAGCAACTTGGCGTCCATCATCACGACTTTAACTTCTTTTCTCTTCACTCAAGCTTGTAAATAATCAGTTTTTTCTTTTCCATTTCGTAGGCTGCCTAACTGACTCTCCTTCATGCAGGTTGTATGTTTGTGTCCATGGTTTTGCAACCAACATGAGAAACTCTTTACCTCTGCCTCTGCCCACAGCAGTTCATTTTTTTTAAAGTTAGAAAGCCCAAGGGGTTTGATTATGAAGCAGCAGCCCTTTTGTAGTTTTTTTTAACTCTGGAAAAATGATGAACATTGTTGTGCTTTTAAAATCAGAGGCATATCCCACTGAGTTTTGGTGGGGTTTTTTTTTTTTTTCCTTTTTCTTTTTTGGATTCAGGCTTCAGTTTTTGTCTCCCCACTGTTTTCTGGACTTCCCCTAGACATGTAGGCTGGTTTTAAGACATGCCTGATTGGGAGTTGTTTTTGTAACTGAGTGTTAATTTGTTAATCTGGTGGAGTTGTTTTGTGAGTTTCTGTTACTGTTATCTCTTGACCCTTTTTTCCTCCCTTCTTGAATAATAATAATAATTATGTACTATTTTGGATTAAAAGATACAATCGACAAATAATAAACAAATGAAGTAACAAGATTCGAGCCTAAGATAGCACATTGGGACCAAAATGGGCATGAGAGAGTGCTAATTTATAGTCTAACAATGACTGAATCCAAAGCATGGATCTAGGACTAAAAGAGGTATGGTTCTTCTAACGTTGTTTGAAACTTTGTTGTGGATAACCTTGATCATCGACTTCTATAGAATATATCATAATGGTAAGAAAATTTAAGTTGATTCTTACTCCCATATCTCAAGACTTTCACACTATTACACACTAACTTGAACATCAGACCATGTTTTCCAAACAACTCAACTATGTTTATATTTTTCTTTCCTTTTGCAGGTCACATTCTTTCTTCTTCAGATAAATTTATTTTCAATGTCACGTGAAGGTTAGACTATTTTTTCTCTCTAGATTTGCATAGTCAACAACAATAAAAGTAAAAAACAATAATAGTTTTTTCCACCCATGCTAGAATGAAAATATAAAGGGAGATACGAGCATTAACACGCTTAAAAACAAGATTTGCTTTTTAAGTTTTGGAATTCATGTTTGTTTCTAATTTTAATAGAAAGGAAAACTTATGCATTGTTGATAAATAAAATATATATAAAGATTTTTTGAAAAATAAAAAAATTTACAAAATATTTATACATCACAAAATCAGTAAAATACAAAATTTATTACACTTAATTTTTTAATAAATAAATATTTTATCAAATATTCTATTTTTTACCATTTGCTATAAATATTATAACATATTTATCGGGGTTGATGAAGTATTTTAAATTTTCAACTAGTTTTGTTTTTTTAGTGTGTCTAATAATTCTTCGTTAATCAATTCAATAAGGAATATTAATTTAACATAAATTTATTTTTAAAACCAAACATTTCCCAAAAAAAAAATCCCAATTATTATTATTATCATTATTAATTGAAACAAGGAGCATTTTTTAAAATAACAAAATAAATTAAAATATTTACAAGCTATAATAAAATTTTGGATTCTATCAATGATAGTCTTCTATTATATCAATAACTATTATTGATAGAATTTGCTATCGGTTATAAATATTTCATAAAATTTGCTATTATTAAAAATTCCTCTTGAAATAACTCTCAAATTCCTTTATTTTGAATTTAAAGTATGTTTGGTGGAATATTTAATCTAAAAAATATATTAAAATGTTCGACAGTCCATAGATAAACACTTCTTAAAATATATAAAGTATATATTAAATTATTTTCATCAAAAAAATTTAAATAAAAATGTATGGTTTTTTTTTTGTCAATTTGAAAGGATTACAAATCTTTTTCTTTTACAAAATTTTGAAATTACTCATAAAAAAATATAAAAAATAATAAAAAATAGAACATTTGAAAAAATATTTATACTTATAAAAATATACATGTAATAAATTTTGACTTTTATAGAGTGTAAATAATCTATGAATTTTTTATATTTTTTGAAAAAATCTCTAAATAATTATACTTTACTACAAACTTTTTTAAAATTTTATTAAAAATGATTACTTCTTATTTTAACTTAGTGGTAAATAATGAAATTGGACATTAATAATTTCTTAATTGCCGTTGATGCAATTTATTTAAGAAAATCATTCTTCTCTCGCTTCTAGTCCAAGAAAAGAAAGTCATCTCCCAATGGTTCCCTTTTATAGGTAAACCGCCAACAATACCATATCATATGTATCAAATAATTGATTACAAGAAATAGTTTACTCTCCATTTGCAATTAATTTAATTATTGGAAAATATTTATTAAAAATTATCGATAAAAAATTACATTCGTAGTCTCCAAATCTTAAAGAATAATACATAGTTTGAGAAAAAAATTCTGAAATACTATATAATATAGAAATAATTTTCATACTACCTCTATTCATTGCTTGTCACTTGCGTAAAGAGTTAATGAATCGTTTAATAATGTGTTAAATAATCTACGAACATGAATAGGAATTTGTTTGTTTTATAAATTTCTGAAATATATTATCTTTTTGGTACATTTTGAGAAGGTATATTTTAATTTTTGTTCGGTACAATTAGAGTTTAAAGTGTCACTTTTCATTATTATTTTATGTAATTATACTCTATTTTAAATATCATTTAATTATTTTTAAAACAAAAAGTTACTTCAATCATTTTTAATTCTCATTTTTTAAAATTATTTTCAAACATAGTAAAATAAATAAAATATTTACGAACTTCGATAAGTATATCGATAATATTGATAGACCTTTATCTATGTCACGATAATCACATAAAGAATTTTATTGTGTTTTATAAATATTTTTAACAAATTTATCATTTATATTAACTTGATTCAAATTGAGTTCTCGAGGGATGCGGACAAATAACTATCCTCGAGCTCCTACAGCTCCTACGGCCTCTCTTCTTAAAATTTCAAAAACTAAAAACAAAATTTCTTTAATTATTTTAGTATAAGAATTTGAAAATCATATATATATATTTTGACTTGTTTAATTGTAGAAAGGAAATGTGATTCTTGTCAATTTAATTAATTAAACAAACAGTACAACAATTTTGAATGATTCTTCAACTTTAGGAAGAGGGAAATAGGAATTCAGCTCAAATTTTTGGCTGTAAATAAATATGGAAAAAATAAATTACTCAAGTTTGTAATTAATTTAATTCAAGTTCTTAAAAAACTACATTGAATGTGGGAATGGGAAAGAAAAAGTGTTCATCAAGTGGGAATTAACTATCGTTTAAGAATTCGATTAAGAACACTTAAACACACTTCAAAAATATGATTAAGAAAAGGAAAACGACGTTGTTAGGAAAGAATCAGTAAATATCTTCGCTTGGAAGAAAATTTAAAATCCAACTTTCCCATTCATTGTAAAATTAAATATAAAACGAAAATGAATAGTTTTGAGGCCCATCACAACTGTCGCCATTGTAGCGATCAAAATTTTTCTTTTTCATTTAAACCGTCTATGAAACTGCAGAAATTTTTGTGATTTTCTATATTTCTAGCTATTGATGTGGTGATGAGTAGTGAATTGGATGAAGAATCTCATGCGTTACAAGATCCCAAGAGCCTTAATCGGGTGATTTCGATTAATTTTAATTCCAATTTATCTTGACACTGAACTTTGAAGCAAGCAGAAGCAGTACCGGATTTTGATTCTTCTGATATTTTTCCATTTTGGGGGTTTCTTTGCCACATTTTTTCTTTCGACTTTTTCGCAACCCCAGTTTCGTGAGTCTTGATGGTTCAGAGTTCGTCGGCAATTTCGCAAATTTGAAATGGGGTCGCTCTTGATTCTGACGTTCTTGTTTGGTTTTGTTTTTGGGGTTGTGGCAATCGTTGGGGCGGAGGCTTTTGGAATCTTCATCATTTTGAACAAGTTGAGTAAGAGGTCTCAAAAGGATTTAGCTAAAGCCAATGCCAAGTTAGAGCAATCCGAGCTAGATCCTCTTCAATCCCTTGAATTCCTTTCGAACAAACAGGTATTTAATTGTGCTTCTAATCTTGGAAATATGTATTGGTAATTCTCAATTCAGGTTTTCTGTATTCTTGTTTCGTCTAGGACTTCAACGTGTGAAAAATGACTGAAATATTATAAAGTTGTGTTACTAATAAATGTGTATGTAGTGGTTGTTGAGTTTACTAAATTGACTAATAATTCGGGATTTTGATGCTTGGAGTTTAGTTTCTTGAATTTTACTTGCAACGTTCTGTTTGTATTAACTTGGCACTGAGGTTGCTTCATAATTGGAAGATCTACTGGAATAAGTTTGGTTTTCTTGTTAGCTTGAACTCTGGTATGAGAAGATTGTTTCCAGGTCTTGATCTGCTGCAATTGCGCCACAATGGTTCAATTTGTACTAATTTAGAAGAGGAAGACATAGGTTTCAACTATTTTAAGTTGCTTTTCTTGTGTAGCCTTAGTACAAGATGTACTGTTTCTACTTATGTGATTCTTTGCATCGCCAAGTAAGCTGGTATGGTAAACGTGCTCTTTATTCCTCAGGGTTCTGTTTGGATATTAGAATCAAATGTGTTAGAAGATATCATAGAGAAAGGACCCAAAGAGCAAAAGAAAAGGAAGGATTTCTTGGAGGTAACTCCTGTAAAAAAGTATGCAAGAATCAAGGACCACACATTAGTGATAACGGAACTAGATGGTAAGAAGAGAACAACAATTCAATTAAATGGCTGCACAGTTGAAGCTGTTTCAGCAACAGACTTGCCTTCCAGAAAATGGTAGCTTCTTTCATATTTCTCTTCTTTTCTTGTTTTTATAAGATTTAAATCGCAT
Organism: Cucumis hystrix; assembly: GCA_025688845.1. Lineage (NCBI taxonomy): Eukaryota > Viridiplantae > Streptophyta > Magnoliopsida > Cucurbitales > Cucurbitaceae > Cucumis > Cucumis hystrix. The sequence goes on from CM046894.1 coordinate 17,751,738, forward strand.
GAAACTGATACAAAAACTTGATTCTGAAGGACTTTGAGTATTTTGGTTGAATGCTTGTAATATGCCCATGACACATGATACTCGTGGACATATTTGCAAGGTTTTATCACTCAATCATAACAATCAAGAATATAATGATAATGATGATCTTCATGCTCAAAATTGTCTTGCATACATATTCTTCTTTCATTCTAATTGCTTGTCCTTGAGATGCTGAATTAATTCTAGTAACTTCGACCCTGGTCACTGCCCTTATTCTCCCAATAACTTTTGTTTTCCACGATTAATCAAACTAGTTAAATCTTGAAATGAATTTGAGCTGTTTAGTGCTTATATCCCCAGAAGAAATTAAGTTGCACTATTTCCTGAATTCCTTCTGATAAGAAATGGGTGAATTTGTAGTAGCTCGTGGCTATGCATACAAGTAAAATTAGTAGTGTTATGGAACCTAGAGCTTTTCAAAAGCTAGTCCTATCATTACCCTCTTGTATTAAATGCTATATTTTTTTTTAATTATCTCACTATTTTTTGTTGTTTGTTGCAATCATTCCTCTAAATTGACTCTACACGATATAGCTGTTAACGTGTTGATATTCTTGATGTATGGAAACTGCAAAATATTTGTTTTGTTATCTTGAAGGCAAATATTTGAGTTATATGATGAGAATTCAAGTTTTGCCTTTTATTATTCTTCTGAGACTCCATCTTTCTAATTTGAGTATTGGTATTTCAGGGTGAAAAGGTTCCCTTTAATATTGGAAAATAGGACCTCTGTAATTTATCATGAAAGTAAAAGAATTTTCATTTTTCTTGAGACTTCCTGGGAGAAGGAATCATGGTGCAAAGCCCTCCGTTTAGCCTCATGTGTTGACAAAGAAAAACTGCGGTCGGTTGCTAAATTGCAGAAAGAGTTCCATAGTTATATTTCTTCATTAAGTACTGGGTATCCTTCATTTATGAAGCCCTCTACAGGGCACCATACTGAAGCAATAGATAAGGAGATCAAGCCTAACGTTCCTCCTTCAAAGGTTCGCCAATTTTTCAAAAAGCTGGCAAAAAAGACTTCAAAGGCTGCTTCAGATTACATAGCAAATCCTTCTTCTTCTTTGCGTGAAGAAAAAAGATTTAGCGAGAGGTTTCATCCGAGTCCAGATTTTATTTCATCAGCAGGCTTAGTAAAGGGAATTCCAAAGGCGCAGAGTACTAAAAATTTCTTTGAGGAAGATATGGGAGCACCATCAACGTTGACTCATTCAATTAGCCAAAGTCATGCCTCTGTTATCTCTGACGCAGATACTGATGACAGATTCTGGACTGATGAAGGAACACTTTGTTGGAATTTGTTGATGTCGAGATTCTTTTTTGATGCCACAAGCAATGAAGGGCTAATGAAATCTTTACATGATCGAATTCAGGTTCATTTCTTTCCCCAAGAGCTCCTTTTTCTTTTTTGGCATGTTGAATCAATTAAGTAGTGTCAGAGGCATGTAGATGATTTTTGTTAATTTCCTTTCTAATACTCCTGTCTCTATTTTCTTCCATTGTTTGATGAATGTTAGGAATTTTAATCCATAAATACAATATATTTTGTTACTGGGAAAGTCTCAACTGGGAAAAGGAGGAACACATATTTATTCGCCCAATAATGGTGTCAGCTGCAAACCTTGTAGACGTTTATGGTTGTATCAAGTCATTTATGGTTGGTTGATTAGGATAACATCCTTTTGGACTGTCATTTCTTGGAATAAACGTTGTTACTGTTCTAGTTCATGCCAGGGTCATGTTATTTTTTTTTTTCCATGGCAGAGGATGTTGTCCAAGATGAGGACTCCAAGTTACATTGGTGAAATTATCTGTACTAAAGTTGATCCTGGAAATCTCCCGCCCAATATTAATATTATTAGGGTTCTTCCCTTTGAATTGAATGAGGTATGGGCCTTGGAGGTCGATTTTGAATACTCTGGAGGGTTTGCCTTAGACATTGAAACTAGAATTGAAGTTCATGAATTAGATCTTCAAAAAAACGCAGTAGACTCAAAATCTGATTCAAGCGATGTTGGGGAGGTTTCTTCATTTCTAGAAGATTATCTTGGAAAGCAGCTCAGTTCCTCTGAAGGAACAGATCAGAACGATGAAGGTGACTGACTAACCAATAGATGGTTTTCATGATGTGTTTGAACATGGATTTCTTTTCGCTTATGTTTCTACTTATACTGTATTGCCTGCACAAAGTCTCATGGTATAAGATTTATCTCAAAGCAAAATGAATATAATGATACTATCGGAAGTGGAAAAAAGTGGTCTTCGTACATCTGTACATATCTGCAAGTTAAATTGTATATTTGGAACTATTGAGCTTTTAAAATTTACGCTGGCTAGAGGCAGTATTGAAATGGATATAGTTACGATCAAATGAGTGACGTTGATAAAGGTACCAGTTAGATAGGAGATAGAAGTAATTGGGAGTTTTCCCGATGATCTGTTAATACACTGTTTGCTAAGTCTTATTTGCTTTTCTTTAATTGGAAATTTGGAAATATACAGTGAGAATTCTGATTTTAGGTTCTTATATGCTCATCATGAAAATGCTAGACAAATATTTTTACTAAGTAGTTCAAAGTTCGATGCAATGTTCGGTTGCAGGTGGGCCAGGAAACAATAGGAACCCTGCTTCTTCGTCCTCGTCCTCTAGTGGATCCAGGTGGAAATCTTTAATGAATTCCATTGCTAAACAGGTTTCTCAGGTTTGTTGAATTTCTGCACTTGAGAGTTAAGTAGAAGTGTATCTTGAAACTAAAAAAGCCACTGTTAGATGTCTAATACTTCTCTCATTTCGTTCATGAATTTATAGGTGCCGATCTCCTTGGTAATAAAGGTTGGATCTCTTCGGGGGACACTTCGGTTACATATAAAGCCGCCTCCTTCTGATCAACTATGGTACAGTTTTACATCCATGCCTTATTTGGAGTTGCGCTTGGCTTCATCGTTTGGGGACCATAAGATAACTAGTGCACATGTTGCTCAGTTTTTGAACAATCGAATTAAGGTATGGAGATGTGTTTCATAATTCATAACATGTTGGCTTTTCGTTGTTTTATATATATATATATATATATATTGTTTATGTTAAATGATTAGGATGTTAATTGTTCATTCTCATTTTGTTTTTCACTTAGAAAATGTTGGTTCAGGTAGATATTTGAATGAAAGTGTCGGGATATTTTTGTTTTTGTATGAAAAAGGAGGAAGCAATTGATAACAAAGAATCACATGTGATGTTTTCAAATAGAAAATTGAGCCTCAAGTACGTCAATTTGTTAGCGCTCACAGAATTCCATAATTTATCCTGTTTTTTTAGTACAAGTGGAGATATGGGAATTTGAACTCCATCTTGAACTCCTATTCTTAAGGAATGCAAGTTTTTTATCATTGAACTAGACTCAAATTGAAATTTCCATGACCATGACTCACATTGAAATTTCCATGACCGTGAAAATGTGCAACTTAGTAACTGAAAAGTTGAACTCATGTTTGATGATATCTTTTCTACAACACATATTTGAGCGATATTGCTGTCCAACTGCTGATACTGCCATTGTTACCAAATATACAGGCAGTGATAAGAGATACTTTAGTGCTCCCCAACAGTGAAAGTATTTACATCCCATTTATGATGGCAGAGAAGGATGATTGGGTTCCAAGGGATATTGCACCATTTATGTGGCTTAACCAAGGAGCTTCTGACAATAAAGCTTCATGTGAAAATCAAAGCTCCCATCCAGTTGAGGCCAAGAATAGATCTGAAGCCACTAAAACCACCTCCATAGACCAGCAGGGTATTGAGGACAAAAGACCTAAGAACGTTGAATCTTCTCAATCACACTCTGACTTGTCCAATGCAGCAAAGCCTTCATCAAGTACTACTAAACCAGCTCGAGCTACAAAAAAGACATCGGATGAAAATGAAATGAAAATCCCTTTATTAGAAAATGACCAAGCAGTTGAAAATTTCCAGCAACGTAATCGAGAGTATGCCCAAGAAAATCATTCACCATCTAGGTCTATAAGCAGCTTATCATCCGGGCAGGAAAGTTATAACGCTGAAGAAGATGAAAAGCCAAAAAGAATAGGAAGAAGAGCTAGAATGTTAGAGATAGGGAAGAAGGTGGGGGAGAAACTAGAAGAAAAGAGACGTAATATTGAAGAAAAGAGTAGGAATATTGTTGAGAAAATGCGAGGACCATAGGCATAAATATTGCGAAACATCAATATTTGAAGATGGGCGATAGAAGATGTGAATGTGATTCAGAGTGCAAATGACGGTTCGTCTCTTTCAAACCCACAAATACTGAAGCAACTGGAGTACAAATTTTGCAATCATTTTTTCTCTCTCAATACTAGAGTTTGATTCAGGTGGAGCTGAGGCAATTCAAATTGTATTGGTCAAGTCCTGAGTATAGGAAATCCTAGATGTGATATTCTTGTTTTTATGAGTTAGTTCGACATTTTTCTCTGTATAGATACATTACAGCTTAGTCCTCATGAACATTGGTTAGCCATAAGTAAATTGAATAAATGGAATTTATCAATACGTAAAGTAATTTCTCTGTATTTGTTAAGATATATACACGCTGCTTGAACACTAACAAACATACAGTCACAATTAGAGATGTACAAATTTCACGAAGATGTTTCAAAATCTTCTTGGAATGTTAATTTTCTTATACTGAGATTGTAACAGTTGTGGTTGTACTGTTTACTTTTGTTTTGACGAACATTCAGTTTCATAGAAACTAGGACCATATGAAAATCAGTACTTGAAAATCCTGAGCAATCTTTAGGCGAAAGCCAATGCATCGAAGCTTTTCTACGCTGCCACCATTTAAACTTATTTGTTCCCTTCATTTCCAAGCCACCCCTTGTCATTTTCCACCAATTCACAAAGCTTTTTGAAGATTAGCACATTTTAATGGGAAATATCAATGGAACAAAAATGGAGTTCTTCAGTTATGATATGGATAGGGCCATTGATTTAAAGCTGGCTGCATCCTGGTTCTTTGACCAAACCTTTATCATCAATCAAACTTCTCACTTTGGCTGCTTCTTTCCACTTACCCATAGATGAGTATAAATTAGCCATCAAAACATGATTTACTGGGTTTCTAGGATTTGAACTTAATAGACATCTATTTGCAACTTCTCCAAGTTCAACATCACAATAAGTTCTGCAAGCACCGAGGAACGGAGCCCAAGCTTGAGATTGAAATTGGGTAGGCATCTCTTGAATTGTATTCAAAGCTAATTCTAGATGACCAGCTCGGCTTAGAATATCTACCAAACAAGTGTAATGCACCATGGTAGGTACTATTCCATAATCCAACTGCATGTTCTTGAAATGCTCTAGTCCATCTTCCACTAGACCTGAATGACTGCAAGCCAATAAAATGCTTGCATAAACAGAACCATCTAGTTTTATTCCTGATCTTTGCATCTCATGAAACAGATTCATTGTCTTTTCTCCCATCCCATGCACGGCGTAACCGTTCATCATGGAACTCCAAGCTGCCAAGTCTCTATGTATCATACTATTAAAAACTTTTTCTGCCTTCTCAATACTTCCAAATTTGCAATACAAATGTATCAACGATGTTGAAACTTGACAATCTGATGCTAAACCGTCCTGCTGTATGAATGCCTCAATTTCCCTACGCATGCTCAATGATCCTAAATCAGCACAAGCAGAGATAGCAGTGGCTAGCATTGCTCCATTTGGTCTAACATTATTTTGTGTTGCCATTGTAAATAGACTTAATGCTTCTCTGGGATACCCAGCATTGGCATATCCACTTATCATTGATGTCCATGAATAGATGCTTTTTTCAGATAACAAATCAAATACTGCTCGAGCAGACAAGAGGTCTCCACATTTTGAATACATGCTAATGAGCAAACAACCAATAGGATCCTCGTACTTGAACCCAGTTTTCAAGAGGAGGGAATGAAGTGAAGAACCTAAAAACAAATTTCCTAGTTGTATACAGGAGGTGATTATGTCTACAAAAACAAATTTATCCAATACAACATTATTTTGCCTCATTTGACTAAAGGTTTCGAATACTTTGGCAACAGCCCCAGCTTTCAAGTAACCACCAAGCATTATTGTCCAAGAAATTACTGTCTTCTCGCTGATGGCATAAAAAACAGAGCAAGCAGAATCGATTAGACCAAAGTTTACGTACATTTGCACAAGAGAATTTTCGACAGGCGTATCATCATGAAGTTGAAGCTTGGTTATGCAACCGTGTAGCAAACGCCCCTGAAAGAGAGATCCATGAGTTGGGTCAGCAAAACCTGACAATAAGCTTACAAAAGTTGAGGAATTTGGCTCAAATCCACCCCCCAACATCTCTCTGAATAGCTTTAAAGCTTCATTAACCCGAAAACCACGAGAATAAGCAGCAATCATAGAATTCCAAGAAATGACACTTCTTGTAGACGTTTCGTCGAACACTTGGCGTGAAGCACGCAAGTCAGAAAATTTGGAGTACATGTCAACGAGCGAGGTTTGAACAAAGACGTCTGATTCAAAAAAGCCTACATGGATGAGGTGAGCGTGGAGCATTGTGCCATCACCGATCGAAGCAAGATTGGCGCAAGCCTTGAGGAGGAGAGGAAAGGTGAAATTGTTGCCATGGATTCCAGAGTGGCGCATAAACGAGTAGGTTTCAAGAGATTGGGCGAAGAACCCGCCATTGACAGAGCTTCTAATCGTCAAGTTCCATAGATAAAGAGGCTTCTTGGTAATCAAGGTGGAAGATGAAGAGAACCTATGAATATGCATTCGTTTGTCTATTAATTTCACCGCTCTTCCATTGCTTTGGCAAAGAACCGATGGACAATCGTGTAACAAAAAGATTTTTGTTTTAATCTACATTGCTTTAATCTTTAAATTTCAAAACAATTAAATTTTATTTCAATTTAGTTGAAGTTTCAAATTTGTTTTTTTATTAAATATTTTTTTAGATGATTAGAAAAAAAAATAGTAAAATTGATAAAATATTTACAACATAAATTTTCAGATTCTATCATAATAGATATTGATAGCTACGTATAAGCTGACATTGATATATGCTTCTATGCATCGATAGACAATGATATAAGTTTATCATTAATATAATCTCAAATTTTGTTATAGCTGGTAAATATTTTAATTTATTTTATTATTTTTAAAAATGTAATTTTTTATTTAATTTAAGAAAAATCATAGAAAATAGAACATTTTACAAATCGAGTTTAATAAATTTTAGGCTACGACATTTTTACCTAATATAGAATTGTTTCATATTGAGCACGCTTCAGGTTATTTAAAATAATAACTTTTAATTATTTTAAATATTTTTCTTTCATGATGTGATAGTTACAGTTTATTCGTTAACTAATTTTAAAAAGTATTTTTAAATATAAAAAATAAACCAAAACATTAATTTCTATCTATCTATAAATCTAAAATTGTGCTATTCTCTCATCTTTTTTGCTAAAATAATCTCTTAAAAAGAATTATGAAAAGAGAATATAAATTTAAGTTTAATAAAAACAAGAAACTATTTTAAATAGCAAAATATAGAAATATAAATCTTTTTGCCATTTTTGAATAAGTGTGTCATTTTTATTTAATTTTAGGCGCCACATTTTATCCATATTTTTTGTTAACTCCGACGAGAGGTGAGAATCCCAACTCCTCACATTTCACGAAGCCAGTCGGACGGCCAATTGCCACACCGCTCATGCCTCATGGTGGCTACGTTTGTTCCTTTTTGTTCGAACTTTACCCTAAAACTCCGCCCTTCTAATCCCCCTTTGATCCTTGCACCTCTACGCAAAAATCAGAGAGGCGCGAAGTTGAAATGTTTCGGTGTTGCGAGGCCTCAGATTCTGCCTTCCGCATTCGGAGAAGACGGTGGCCTGCGAGTCTTTGTGCTCTCTGATCTACATACGGATTACGACGAAAATATGAACTGGATTCACTCCTTGTCATCGGACAAATATAGAGACGATGTTCTTATTGTCCCCGGAGATGTAGCCGAGACCATAAGTAATTTTGTTTCAACAATGGCTATGTTGAAGGATAGATTTGAGCGCGTCTTCTTTGTGCCTGGGAATCATGATTTGTGGTGCCGTCGGGAGGAAGACAATTATGTAAGTTGTCGGAGGTTAGGTTTCGTGCTGTAAGCTCTCTCGTAATTTCTTAGTTTTTATATTTTTAGGCTGATTTATTAGTTTTTAAGCATCTATACATTGTGATTTTCAGTAGATTTTCCTTCTTAGTTATTTCATTACACGCTTTCTTCTTTTCAGCTCGACTCCATTGAGAAGATGAGTAAACTTCTTGATGCGTGTAGAGATCTTGGAGTTGATACCAAACCGGCAATCTTGAACGGATTGGGAATAGTTCCGTTGTTCTCTTGGTATCACGAGGTGAGCGATTGACTGTTACTTTCTCTTTGTAGCTTTCAGTTCTAGTGATACTAATGCTCATCCTTGTGCATTATTTGATGTTTTTGCTTCAGAGCTTTGACAGAGAAATGGACTTACAGGGTATCCGCATTCCATCTCTGGAGATGGTGATTCACTTTCTTTTCCCTAGTAAGAGTTTTTAGAGCTAGTTTTAATGTCAGGTTTTTTTTGTATCTATAATGCCTTTGGTATAGTTTCATGTTAATCTTCACATTTATAATTCATGGTTCTTGCAATGGTCTCATTGGATTTTTGTTTTCTTTTGAATAATACATATAGAAAATGGAAATGGAATTAGTTCTTCATATCATGGAGACCTAATTCCATTTCCAGAGCTCTAATTTGTTTGCCTTTTGTCCTCCATCCCTTTTAATTTTTGCATTTTGAATGTCTTTTTTGGTTCGTATGATGTGGGCTGTATCTTTTCAACTTGTCTGTATTTATTTCAAGATTCACGTTTCTTTGATTTCTCATGGAATGTTACCTTGAGCAATGATCAAGACTTGTTTTGGTGGAATAAGGAATTTTCTTTCTTGTAGATTGAGCTTTGAAATTTCAATGTTTTGTACCTATAGCTTGCTGGCAACTTCCATTTCCTTTCTCATTATATTATCTGCCGTGATAAAATTTTATTGAGTGAAAAATTCTCCCAGTTAGTTACTTTATTGTAGATGTTCACGCATGGTAGTTATATTATTTGTGTTTGAAGAAGGCTCGAGATTATTGTTGTGTCTTCGTACTGTTTTTTAATCCTTTTAATTGATGACTAGTCACATCGTAGATGTTTGAGAGTCTTAGACTTTGATACTAATTCAAGTAACGTTGTGACTATTGGTGAAGGGGGCTGGTTCTTTAGTAATGATTTTCATTTTCTTACACGAAATTTTATTTTGGTTATTTTTGCAACTTCATTTTCTTATTTGAGTCCGTTGATTTGAAAAATAAAACTCGTGGAATTGGACCAATGGGTTTTAAATGGCTAATGGCAGGTATGTAAAGACTTCCATGCATGTAAATGGCCCGGAGATCTTTCTAATGAAGGTGCTTCACTAGCATTGTTCTTTGATGCAATGAATGAAAAGAATAATATAATGATTGAGAAGATTCGAAGAACCTGCAGTCAGATGATTACATTTTCTCACTTTGTTCCCAGGTCAGTAAATATACGTGCGCAAACACCCAACTCATTAATTGTGTTTTACAAACTGATTGTCATATCACGGTCTTCTATGGAGAGCATTTGGTGCATCTTTTATATGTTGTTCAATTATAGATCGTTTATGTCAATAGTTAGTGTTCAATTTGCATGTCGTATGCTGTTGCCTTGGAAATGCAATTATTTATCGAGGTACTTGGTCCACACTTTATTGTTGCATATAAAGTAGCAACAAGTGTGATGATTCATTTATGGCACTTAGATTCTTAAATGAAGTTGGATTTACATTCTTTCTCCTGAACCCAATCAAACACTGACTCAAACCAGAGGGCAAGTTTGGTTTACTTTTTCTTTTTTAGAATTTTGATGACTGCCAATTATATTAAAGAACAGGGGTATAGGAGGCCCCACTCCATAGATTATGTTCATTATGTATATGTTCATGTCCCATTCCAATTAACCTTTGGAAGAGAAAGTTCGCCGATCCAAAGATAATGATTGTTATTAAATCATTATCTTGGAGCTTATCACTAAACATCCTATTCTCTTACCACTAGGATTACTTCTTAATCACGGGAAAGCATGGCTACTGAAACGTTTGACGAAGTCAAGCAGATAATGATTTATGACTCTTTTATCAATAGCTTCTTTATGTTTGTCATTTTTGTTAATATAATGATGTGCTTTGCTTGTTGTGTTCATAGGCCAGAGCTATGTCCAGAAAAGAGGATGCTATTCTACCCAAAACTTCCTAAAATCATTGGCTCAGATTATCTCGAGGATCGTATAAGATCAATACATGGGAGTAAAGAAACAACATCAGCATGTCATGTGTTTGGTCATACCCATTTCTGCTGGGATCTAGTACTCGATGGCATCAGGTAATGTTAAATCATTTCACTTCACTTGCAAAATGCAAAATTTTTCCTTGGCCTTCGAGTTCAAATTTTAGAGCATGAAAAGGAGTAGAAGACAATGGATTCTTCTCATTGTGTGACCCTTTTTATAAGCATGAACTTGTGCTTATATGTTTGATCATAAGAAGATTGCTGAGATGCTTTATTTTCAGGTATGTTCAGGCGCCATTGGCTTATCCCAGAGAACGCAAGAAAAGGATGAATGGCGGTGAAGATTGGCTTCCTTTTTGCATTTATTCCAACGGAAGGTTCGCTCATAAACTCACCCCTTGTTACTGGTCTGATTATTATGCATCCAATCCAAGATCACCTCACAACACTCAACTTGCTCCTTGGGTTGCCAAATACTATAAAATGAAATGAAAGAACAGTTCAGGTTCAATCCTATTTTTGTATACTTTTTTTGCGTTTATTGTTTTAGTATACGTACTGTCATAAGTCATGTTGTTCTTTTGTACGTCGGTTTTGGTTTCATTTTCTCCTTGTTTATCATTTTTTCCTTTCACAATTTCAGATATATATAACTAATATTTTACAGAGATGACTATATTTTAGTTTATTATTTGTGTTAAAAGTATTAAGAACCAAAATGAATGTGGAGAGCAAAGACAAAAGATTGAAGGACCATTTTTGGTTTGTCTTGAAATTACAGGAAATGAAATGTCAACTTACGAGGACGACAAGGATATGGCTTAAGGGCAAAACTTTGGACCTATTCATGGTATTTCCATAACCTAATCCAACTCTTTTTTGTCTCTGTTTCTAAATTTATTGAATTCTCCGTTTGAAAATGTCACCGTACTTGGATTTATAAAACAATACAGGGGGTAACCTTTAAGATCAAACTTTGACCTTATCACAAATGGATTTAAAAAGGAAAAGAAAAGAAACATCCCCTTAGAATTTAAGAAAAAGATAAAGATGTAAGCTGTATGACATTTATTACCTTCATGAACATAAACACCACAAATAAACCCCAAACGGAGACAACAAACCACCCTTGGCCAACAAAAGGCTTCGAGTCTTTTCCAAAGAAGAAAAAAAAACCTACAACATATGGAGCAGAAAAACAGTCTCACATCCAAAACACACATTCGAATATGTTTTTACAAATTAAAAGAAAAAAAACAAAAAAAAAAAAACTCAGTAATCCTCGGGAGCCAAGGGCTGGTGAGTATGTAGAGGAGGTTCAACAGGAATGACCAAGTACTCATATACAAGGGCCGCAAGCCCACCTCCGATTAATGGGCCAATCCAATAGATCCAATGATTGTCCCATCTCCAGCCCACTAAAGAAGGCCCAAATGCCCTTGCTGGGTTCATGCAGGCCCCATCGAAGGCCCCACCCACCAGAATATTGGCCCCGACTATTAACCCGATTGCCAGTGGTGCTATTGTTCCCAAACTGCCCCTCTTTGGGTCTATTGCTGTTGCGTAAACTGTGTAGACCAAAGCAAATGTAAGGATTATCTCTAGTAGAAACCCGTGCAATTCTGATACTCCTGATGAAACAAAGAACCCCATAGGCCTCTGCAATTTGACAAAAAAAAAAAAAAAAAAGTGATGATAAAATAAACAAAGGAAGTAAGAAGGTTAAAGGAAAGTAAAAACTAGGGATGGGTAGTGGTAGCCGGACCGTCGGCTCAATTTCTGGGTCTTATCTTGAGCGCCTCTACTAGAAACAATAATCTAAAAGGGTTATGAAACATGGCATAAGAGACTAAGCCCCATTTGGTACTACTCAATTTTGGAAACAAAAAAAAATCTATAAAATGGAACCCTCTTAGTTTTTAAAAATTAAACACAGTTTCCTCAATTGCTTTAAATGCTTAACTAAAATTTAGGAGCTCTTTTCTTACGTTTACAAAACTTAGATGGTGAAACCAGAGAGAGTCAGTTTGAGGTATGCACGAAATTATGGAACTAAAAGTTAAATGAAAAAAAATAAAAACATTTATTTTTTCTTCTTCTTAAAAGTTTGATTAAATACTTCATATAGTAAAGAAATGATAGCAAGGAAACATACACAAAAGTAATATGTGTACTAAAAAAATAGTAATGAGGTCATGATCTTTAGTATTTTGTTTTTTTTTTCTTAACCTTTTTTCTGTATTCTTGAATCTTCATATAATTGTGAAAAAAGAAAAAAAAAATTAGAGGCTACATTTTCTAAAGCATTAGTTATATGTGAGTGTTTTTCTTTTACCATGCCACCCGTTGCAAGTCTCAAGAGAAGTGAAGCGATAATGGCACCCAAAATCTGTGCAACCCAATAGAAGAGTGCACGAATAAGAGAGATCCTCCCTCCGATAAGGGCCCCAAAAGTTACTGCAGGATTCACATGCCCACCCGATATGTTGATGCTCGCTGCCACAGCCGAGAACAGCGCAAACGCGTGTGCTATCGCTATCACTACTAAATCCGACGCAGCTCTGCCTGTGTCAGCCCCCTTTCTACCATAACCGTGACCATAACTGTACCCTCCTCGGCCGTAACTTCCATAATCCGCTGGCCTGAAAATTTTATCTGCAAAAATGAAAAACCAAGAAATTAATAATCCATCCATTGATCTTGCATGCATGTACTTGAAAATGTTGATAAATTTTTTAAAAGAAAATCCTTTCAAATAAAATATTGAATTTTTTAATAAGTTCAAGTTTGGGCGGTTGCATGTTTGAAAGAAAAAAAAATCATTTGTCAAATCGTTGTTGATTACTTAGAATTAGTTTATTATTTAATTTTGTACTTTCAAATGTAATTTTCATAGCATTACTCCCAAGCATGTCTTAAATCAAGTTTGTCATATTTAAATTTAAGATCATCATCCAAAACACGATCTTAATCATATTTAAAAAACTAATCATGTGTGAGAATTTCAAAATAACTGTAAACGCAGTCATACCAAGAGCGAGAACGGAGCCTTCGCCAGCAAAGACGAAGATGAAAGTGGAAATGAACTCAGCTAAGGTAGCACGAATGGAGTCGGGGTGGGTGGCCTCATCGGCCCGTCCAAAAGCATATCGTCTCGGCGGCATAACGGCGGTGAAAAACAGGATCACCAAAACCAAAACACTTCCTCACGAAGCAGAGTGTTTAGTTAAGTCTCCTTTCCTTTCTTGGTTGTTGAAAGACCTGAAAGTGGAAAATTATGGTGTGTGAGAGCTTGAAATTGCAAATTTGCATGTAGGATTGTGGGATTTTTAAAATGAGGGGGAAAATGGGGGGTTGAGAGAAGGGAGACAGGTGGAAATAGGTGGTGGTTTTGGGGTGACACGTAATGATATGTGTAAGCTCTTCAATTTCGATTCCAAACACAAAATCACACTCTCTTATCTTTTCCCTTGCTTTGGATTTGTTTGGACGTTTTGGAGCTGTTCCGTTTCGGACGATATATAGATATACAGTGTAGATACATCCCGAAGTTATCCAGCGTTTGATGCATTTCCCCCATTTTCTTTCCTTCCTTTCGTCTTACCTGTTTCCTATGTTGGCCCATTTGCTTGATCCATTATACAATACACTAATCAGGCCCAAGGTCCAAGGCCCATTTTCTATTTCAAATTTTCTTTTTTAGAAACTAATAAGTGATATAATATAATTAATGTGAGTTTACACTAGTGAAAATTATTAATATAGCGAAATGTATCGATGATAAAGTCTATTATTATTATTAATAGATTCTTATTGATGGAAGTGATGAGAAAGTGATAGGAAAAAGTGCAAAATAATATAAAAGTAATTATTTTAAATTGTAAAATTGCTTAAAATGTTTATCAAGTATAGTAAAATTTCATTAGGTTTTATTTTGTAAACATCTTTTTGTTCATTTTGTTATATTTGATGATGTACCATGACAAAAAAGTGAATGTAATTTGTTTTTCTTCATTTAATTGTGACCATCATAACAATATCCACAGTAGACTTCAACTTTTAGAATTTTACACGTGACATAGCTACCACTGACGCATTGTTGCATAACAAGTTTAACGGTATAGCAACCATCAATTTTAAACACATAGTTAACACGAAAGTAAAACCTGTTCAACAATAATTCACATGATATTTCATTCTAGAGATGGAATGTTTGATCTCTCATGTATTAAAAAGTTACACTGACAAATGGAATGAAAAAAAAAAAAAGAAACTTAAATATAAATGCAAAAGGGATTCTAATAAAAAAAAAATTCATGATTTTGAAATCATATAAGATACTTAACCAAGAAATTTTTGTTAGGATTGGTTTTACATTTTTCAGCATGGTTATACTTGCTTACTTAAATATTATAGTGTGTGGCACGATATTACATGGATTTGTGCAACAACAATGAGAAATACTATTTGAAGGTAAAAAAATTCATTACTATTAAGGTAGAATTTGAAAAAGTTCCCAAGTTAAAAGTAATTTTGACGAAGTTAAAAGTTGAGGGTAAAAGTTGTCTAAGTAGATTAAGAAAAAAGAAAAAAGAAAAACCCTACGCGGGTTCAGCTTCTTCCACTTATCGTCGACCCCTCCTCTCTTCCTGCTCGGTTTTTCTCCTCCGTCGGAGATCGCAGCAAACCCACGAGCAGCGGTGACAGCCACGTGTTTTCTTATCTCTCCGTCACTCTCAACATCTTCCCTTACTGCCCAGTCTTCCAGCGCAGCCACCGTTCTCTTCGCTCATCAGCAAACCAACACCTTTGTGTACCTCGCCGGAAACGCCTACGTGAGCCACCACTCTTCGCGGGATTCTTGGTTGTGCTTAGGATTTTGTTACTTATTGGTTTCTCGGAAGTTTCTAAGGTGATTTATTTAAAGATTCTTTTGGCGAGTTTTGAGTTTTGAGTTTTGATATACAGTATCAGCTCTGATGGAAGCAGCAGGCATGCCTGCTGTGGAAGAGAAGGTAGATGAAATCGAACCTTCAATAATGAATAACGAGGAATCGGTGGAAGAAGATGAAGGAGAGGAGGACCTTTCATGGTCATCAGACTCTGAGATTGGAGATGCATTGGACTGGTTGGATGCGAAGAAAGATCGAGAAACAGTAGATGGGACTTTTTCAC
This sequence comes from Cucumis hystrix, assembly GCA_025688845.1. NCBI lineage: Eukaryota > Viridiplantae > Streptophyta > Magnoliopsida > Cucurbitales > Cucurbitaceae > Cucumis > Cucumis hystrix. The sequence continues at coordinate 17,767,371 of CM046894.1, forward strand.
TCAATGCTAGGCGTCCTAATGCCCATGGTGGGCTTTATTCTCGTCATAATTCCTCAACTTTTCAACCTCTCTCAAATCGGAACCAAAAGTTTACCAATCACATTAGAGCTTCTCCTCTTGCGGTATATCATTCTTAATTTATTTTCTTATTTCCTACTGCTGGTGGTGTTTGCTATTGTGCCAATAATATAAGTTTCATCCCATATAATTTAGTGACACCTTAATTGTTTATCCTGATTGTTAATGTAGGAATGGGAAGGGAGGTTTAATGTGGGAATGTCAAATTCTGTTACCACTGCCATTCGTGACAGTGTCAAGGAAATGGCTATAGGAAAGACGAAAACTACAGAGAAAGCTGATCGTGCAACTGTTGAACAGGTTGGTGGCTATAACATTTAATTGGTTTTCTCTTGAAACAATCCATTCCCTTGTGCATTATAAGTACTTATATGGTCGAATGCACGACTGCTGTAGGCAATTGATCCTAGAACTCGAATGGTTTTATTCAAGATGCTCAACCGAGGTGTTTTTCATGACATTAATGGCTGCATTTCTACTGGAAAAGAAGTATGTATTATGTTATTTATTTACTAATTTAAGTATGAAAATCTTTTTACAATTTTCTGCTTTTGTCTAGTAGGTTATTCTTTGTTGTATTTATTCATTTGTCTTTCTCTTTTCATCAACAGGCTAATGTCTATCACGCAACAAAATCCGATGGTCAAGAATTCGCTATCAAAATCTACAAAACTTCAGTTTTGGTGTTTAAGTATGTCTTAAGGCTATTTAATTTGATTTGGTGTTCGTTGCTTTGGTTTCATTCAAAAGTTTTACCAACTATGTTCAACAATGATGATAACAGAGCTAAGAGGGCCTCGCCTTGTCATTTTGAAACTTATCTATGTATCAGTGTCTGAGCTTATTTTATTATGCTGGTCAATTTCAGGGACAGGGATCGCTATGTCCAAGGCGACTACCGTTTCAGACACGGATATTGCAGGCATAATCCAAGGAAAATGGTCAAGACATGGGCTGAGAAGGAAATGAGGAATTTGATGAGGTAACCACGCTGACTATTTGTAGTTCCTAAGAGAGACCTCCATTGGGCTCAGTTTTCTGATGTACAAGATGGGACCAACATTTTAAGATAAAAGTATTTTATGCTTTTTTTAAACAAACATGTTAATTATGTTTTATCTTTTTAATAGGAAATTATGCTTGTTCCTTCCAAGTGTTATGGTTTTCAAAAATCTTAATGAAACACTTGAATTCTCAAAATTTAGAAACAAAAACGAGTTTGTGAAAACTATATTTTTCCTCTCCAAAACTTGACTTGGTTTTTGAAAATATGAGTAATAATTGGATAATAAAAAATGTTAACGCATGATTCATAAGCAGTGCTTATAAACTTAAATTTTAAATTAAATATGCATTAATTGGTTGAATCATTTGAGTTGCCTGCAAATTTTACACCCACGGTAATTTTTTATGCAATCTTTTGTATCATAGTATTTGTTACCTTGAACTTTCAGGTTAAAAGCTGCTGGAATTAGATGTCCTACTCCTCTTCTCTTGAGAATGCATGTGCTGGTCATGGAGTTCATTGGTACGTATGCCCTTCTCTGAGCTTATGTTCCTGAATAATCAATAATTTTCATTAATGTCAGATGTTCTCTTCATTTTTGGTTCATTATGTCATTAGGTTTGAACAACAAATGTTCTTGATGTTGGTGTACTTTTTCTTAAATTTTTTTTTTATTGTATTTGAGCAAGACAACAGCTTTACTTTTATGACAAGATCCACTTTGTAAAGAGAACAAACCGTTTTGCATTGAGAGATGCATGAACCAACCAGTGCCAAAAACGAAAAAGTAAACACTTCTGCACTATTATTAAATTGATAATCTAGCAAAAGAAGAACAAGTGGCTTGTATTCTCTGTCTGATTTCGGCAATGGATATTTAGCTTGGATAGATGGCATGAGAGATTTTGTTGTTTGTGGATCACTAGTATTTAGGATGTTCAACATGTCCAAATCATTCTAATTTTGTGTCGAGTACTTTCACCTAACGAACTAACACAGTATGACTGGCTTCTGTTCTTGAGTTGCATCTTGAAAATGTCATTGATTTTTCCAGCAAGGATACTCTTGTTGAGATGATAGATCTAACTTTCATTCACAAAATATGGATAGGGGTACACAAGTTTACCACTGATTCAAGAGGGGGATAATCTCCTTGTTGTGATATACCAACCACACGCTAATACACAAATGAAACCTCAAAAGTACACACCAAGTAGATATCAAAACAACATAACTATAACAGTATCCCCCTAAGGTGGCTAATACACAAAGGAACCTCAAATATTACCAGTTCTACTGTTTTTTTTTTTTTTTTTTGGTTTTATACCCCTGAGTATTCGGGTCAGCTTACGCATACTTTGATTAATCTCACAAGAAAAACCACCTTCTCTTGCAACATTTTGGTGTCAAGGAAACTCATAGGAAATTATGGTCATCACGAATTGAATCCATGACCTCTTAGTTAGTTGTTGAGGCTATACTTCCTTTTTTACCACTAGGTCAATCCATGATGGTTTAGTTCTACGGCTCTTAATATATGTATTCACTATCGGGGGCCTAACATTGTCCTTTTCCTCTTATGTAGGCAAGACAGGTTGGGCTGCACCTCGTCTTAAGGATGCTGCCTTGTCCTTGAACAGGCTACGTGAAAGTTATTTGGAGGTATGTTTGTATGTGTGGTTGTTATTACCAAAGTTCAGACACCTGCACTATTCTGTTTCCACCATAATTTTTCTAAAACCGAAGCTAATCATAGAGACTGTCAAGTGCTGGAGTTGTTGAGTCCTCTTTAGTGATAAATGAATTAGCTATGCACATAATTAATGTTAAAAAGAAAAGTTAGTGCATGCACTTTAGCCCCTAACTTCTGCAGCGACATGACGAGGCTGATTAATGCTGGAGTTTTTAAAATTCAATATTTCATTCAAGGCAAACATTTGCTTGCATGGCTTCAATGTTGTAATTTTCTTTTCATTTTTTCAGATAATCATTACGATGCGGACCCTCTACCAGAAGTGCAAGTTAGTCCATGGAGATCTTAGTGAATATAACATACTTTATTTTGAGGTTTGTGACTTCTAATGTTGTCGACTTGACAAAATGGCATTATGGAAAGACTAATGCAAGTGTCTCTCTTGCATGACAGGGTCATCTTTATATTATAGATGTTTCTCAATCAGTTGATCTCGACCACCCTCATGCCCTCGATTTCCTTCGTGAAGATTGTCTTCATGTTTCTGTAAGTCTTTGGACATTGTTTGTTTGTGAGTAATTATAAAATGGCTGAATTCACTTTTGTCGTATACATACATGCCTTTAATGATTCAAAATCAATTTTGATGGATTGAAAATTAGATTTCGAAGTGTGAAATCAAAGCATCCTCGAAATCAAGCATTAAATTGATTTTGAATGATTTGTGTTTTTCAAAGTGATTTTCAATATGACAAAAGTGCATGCCTTTAATGATTCAATATCAGTTTTGATGGCACGAAAATCACATTTTGAAGTGTGAAATCAAACATTAAATTGATCTTGAATGATCCATGTGTTTCAAAGTGATTTTCAACATGACAAAAGTGATCTTAACCATTTCAAAATCACTCTCAAATAAGCTCGGGTTCTATTCTCCTACTTCTTTTCATAACTTAATGTAATTTGATCATTTGGTGAAGTGACTTTGAGAGGCTACTTTGCACTGACAAACAGGATTTCTTTAAAAAACATGGTGTAGCGGTAATGACAATACGTGAACTGTTTGATTTTATAGTTGATCCATGCCTCACTGATGAGACAATCGATAATTATCTAGAAGAGGTTTGTTATTGAAGATTTTTCTCAATTATTATTATCATTATTAAATTTAGGAAGTATCTGTTTTTTTTACTATGTTTTCTTCAAATTTCCAGATGCAAGAGAAAATCTCGGCTAGAGGTGATATATCTGTTGAGGATGAAATTGCAGATTCTGTATTTGTTCAGGTAACTTAACATTTTCAGCTATCAACCATGTGTACGTTCGGATCGACTGAGTATTGGTTTGATTTTTAAGTTCTTGGATTATTGCAAGATATGTTTTAATCGATTTTCCCCCTGCTTCCAGTCATATATTCCGAAGACACTGGATAGTGTCAAACATGCTGAGGAGGATGTAATACGTTTAACAAGTGGTCAGGACACTGAAGATATGTACTATAAGACCATTACAGGCTTAAAACAGGCCCTTCCAATAGCTCAACATACGTCAGATCTAAAAGATGAGGAAGAACACAATGCAGACACGATTGAACCATCCGAAAATATAACTGGCTTGTCGAACTCTTGTGAGAAAGCGACCGAATCAACATCAGAGGAAGATGAAGAGAGCTCGAACGAGTCAGAAGGAGAACCGGGTTCTTCAACCGAGACTACGCAGACACCAGTTGACAGAAAAGCTGCGAGAAAAGAGAACAAAAAGAAGGTGAAGGAAGAGAAGAGAGAGGCTCGGAAGAACAAGGTCCCAAAGGCTGTAAAGAAACGAAAGAAGAAGTTGGCAAAGTCCCATAAGTAGTAGGGTGAAAATATGATTCCTTAGTTTATTGTTAATTTAATTTGTCTTCCGTTTTTCATTTGATTTAACAAAGGGTACAAATGAAAATGGAGATAATACGATTTTGTTTTCTGATATATGAGAATTAGGATTTAGAGTTTCAAACAGGGGGAAACATTTTGTACTTTCTCATTTTTACTACGTGAAAGAATGGTGAAAGTGGTTTATAAAGTAAAAGTAATTTTTACTATTGTGGAGTATTCTTATTATTCAATAAATACTAATTACATGGGAAAAAAACCAATCGATGAAACAAGAGTTACTTGGTGTGTCACTATAATAAAATTTAAAATTCAATAGCATAACGAGCTACATGGTGTGTAACCAACCTTCTCATCAACACAATTATATTTTTTACCAATTTTTAATCAAGTTTATCACCTTTCATAAGTACCCGACACAAATAAAAGTTCTAAAGGAGTCATGGATCACTCATTTGACACCATATAACTTCATAGTACTTCAGGAGGGATCATCGTTAATATATAATATAAATTAATTTATCTCTAAAACAATCTAATATAGAATATAAATTAATTTATCTTTTTATTAAATTCTCGATTGTAATAATTTTTTATTATTCTTTAAAAAAATAAAAACCTTTGTCTAAATTGAAACCATACAGTTTTTTTTATAAAAAATTAGAGGAAAAACTCAATCTAGAGTATTCAAGGTATAGTTTGTCAAGTAAAATAAATAAATAAATAAAAGAGAGAGAAAACCTAAAACCCTTTCGTCTTCCTCTCACTCTCACGTATTCCACCTTCTTCTTCTTCTTCTTCTTCTTCTTCACACTTACCCCGGCTCTTCCTTTCAGCAGCTCAGTATCGCCCTCGTCTTTCTTCCGCTCGTGCCGGCGGCGTTTTCTTCTCCTTGTCCTGCCGCAGTCTTCCTTTTGTTGTACTGATTTTCTACTCTCTTGTTACTGTTAAGGTATGCTCAAAATCTCCATCTATGTCTTTCTTCTCCCTTGAAAACTCAAATTAGAATTTTCTAACGAAGGAAGACGAGCTGTTTTGATGTTTATTTTTATTTGTGATTATTTTATAACATTAGCAGAGTAGCAACGAAAAGGGAAATGTGGCAAATTGGAAGTTTTCGAACGGTTGAGGCTTTGATCTTCTTTGTATCTTTTATGTAGAATAGTTGAAGTAATCTATCGTGTCATCCAATGCTCTTTTGATCCCTAGCTTGTAGGAGTTGTTTTGATTGACAGAACAACTTCAACCATATATATATTGGCAGATTATAGACCTATAGGAGAGAAGAAAACACTTAATCTGTTTAGAAAATTGGAATTTCCAATTTAAATTTTGCTGGAATTACGAACTTTATATTATGCTTTGTAGTTCGTTTAAGTGATTCAGAGAATTCACTGCAGCCGCAAGCGTGAAATTGGAAAAGATCGAGGCTAGTTCATTTCTGGTAAGGAAATTGCTACTTCTTGAGGTTCTGTTCTGTTCGGTCTTCTTTTCCTACTGTGTTCCGCCATTTCCCCCTTGCCACACGTTTCTCTTAATTCTGCAACTTCAGATATTTACGTTCAAATTAAGCTTTAAGTATTGATGTATAAGTATGAAACCTGGTTCCTGAACAGCTTATAACGCTTCTTGTTCTTCTTCTGGTACTAACTTGTAATCTATGGTGTCTTATTTTTCTTTGTTGTTTTGGGCAGAATCTAGCCGAGCTGATAATATAGAATAGCTCCCGGCTTATCATAAGGGTCTTCAATATGGCAAGTGGACCTGGACTTGATTCTCTGGTTGATCGTAAGTAATTTTATTTAGATTCACTCGAACTGTTTGTTTTTATACATATATCAGTCTCTATAGTTCATTCAGTGTGAAAATGGAGTAACTGATCCAACGAGGATATTACTGAACTCTTGAGGGTGGAAGTTGAATAGATTGTTCCCTTTTGAGCTGGTTATGAACTGTTTTAGGCTATTCAAAAGAACCTCTTTGTAACCTGTTATACTTTGTTGAAGATATATATGGATTTCTCCTCTATTGCTGATTGGTTTTAAGATGAAATCCTATGTTATTGTCTAATATACTGTTCTTAATCTTCTCACTTGCTTGCACTAAAACCATCCTCTTAACTTCTTTTTTTTAGAAACAATATCAGTTATCACAAATGACGGCCGCAATATAGTGGTATGGTTATGAGCTATCATCTAGTTAACTGATATTTCATCCACCCAATTTGTGTTTAATTTAATAATACTTTATGCAGGGAGTGTTGAAAGGGTTTGACCAGGCTACAAATATTATTCTTGATGAATCTCATGAACGTGTTTACTCTACCAAGGTTTGTACAATAACCGTTGTTAACTAAGATGGAATTTTCTACTTTCTATTGCTCTTCCGTTGACTGTTAGTTTAGAGAGAGAATTCTTTCAATATGTAAAAATAATTTATATGATTGACTGTTATCACACCTTAGTTGATGCATTTCTATTATGCTGGTTCGGACAAAAAGTTTCATATTTGGCTGATTGTCGTTATATTTTTCGTTTATATTTTAAATTAGAAAACATGATCCTACATTGGTTAAATTAATGTGATTCGAGCTGCTAAAAAATCAAATGAGATGTGAGAAGGAGTAGAAGCAACAAGGGGATAATATGATGATTAAGAAGTGGTAGTTCTGTACTTTCAATTGATACATGAAAATTTTGTTTTTTAAATTTGAAGAATGAAGTTAGATCTTGAGTATAAAATTTTCACCTTGAGGAAAGCATGTTTTTCAACAGATACCAAAACTGACCACATTAGCTTAATTCTGCCTTCATGCTGAGTTAAATTTACTCCTTCAAAAGCATGCCCTAGTTTGCTTTCTCTATTCTATGCAAATGGATAGTATGTCATCTAGTTTTCATTGATTTTATCTTCATTTCAATTATTCACCGTGTAGGCCTTTGTTGTGGGAAACTGATTCCATGACTATATTTATAATGTTTTTGTTCATCAGTTCCATAGTTCAAATAACAACTACTAGCATTTTCATATGGATCAAAAAATTTCATTCAGACGGACATGTCTATACCCATTAAATTATGTGAACAGATAAATTTTCATTTGAATTTGTTGGATCCTTGAATTTTCTGATGGAATGGCTTTCAAGGGATTTAGGACTCTACATTTTCCCTTTGAATTAACTCAATACTTACTTCTCGATCTGCAGGAAGGCGTTCAACAACTTGTTTTGGGTCTATATATAATCCGAGGCGACAATATGTAACTACTATCTCACTTTTTTTCTTCACGTTTTTTTTTTCTTTCAAGAAGTTAACTGAGAGGTTAGAAGTTCAAATACCTCCTCTCCTGCGAGCATATTTTAGAATCAAGAAGAAAAGAATCATAAAAAAAATGATCAACTAAACTACTTTAGAATTATATTTCTTTTTCTAATTTCACTCGAGAAACTTATTGTTTTGAAACTCATGAAGTCAATGTTGTGCAGAAGCATTGTTGGGGAGCTAGACGAGGAACTTGATTCTAATCTAGACTTGTCCAAATTGAGAGCTCATCCTCTCAAACCTGTGATTCATTAATTGGAGCAGGAAGCAATGAGTTTGTGTTTATTATTATGAGAAGCTTCCACTAAAACAAGTCAAGCTGTTATCGATTCTTTTTTTGGCTTTAACCTCTTTCATCACCTTTCACAGCTTTGCTTAGATAGTGGGTATTATTTGATGCTTATGGATATTATTAAATATTTGAAAGTTAAATATTTGGAATTTAAATACTTGAGATATTTATTACTTGTAGTTGAATATTTTGGTAGAGTTAGGTAGTTGTTCAAATAATGATTCAGTGAGTAAGTCTAGGTGTGCGCAATGGCATATGTAGTTTGTAATACTAAAGCTTCAATTTTAACCTTGGAATTTGACTAATTGTATCATAGAAACTAAGTTTAATCTAATTGGACAAGTTTTGCAAGTCCTTGAATTTCGTTTTTCGTTTTTTAGAGCAAAGTTACAACAGAACTAGAAAACATGATCAACCGTCCTCTTTGAGAGCAGTGTACAACCAACCCACATGATAGTTCTTTAAAGTTATAACTTAAAAGCATTGCAATTTACATTTCATGGTAAGTTTTGTTTAAGGAAGAACATTGTGTACATCCAACTATGATCGATGAAATAGCAAAATTCAAGTGACACTATATAATATCGTTGCATGCTTTGGTTCATTCGATGAACGAATTTTTTAGGGTTTGTTTTGGGGCAATTATCTCATTTACATACTTTGGTTCATTCGATGAAGGAATTTCTTAGGGTTTGTTTTGCGGCAATTATCTCATTAGCTCCAAATGGGAAAAGTTAAGATTTAGAGAAAGTTAAAAGTAGAGATTTTTTTATAGATTTATTATCAATTGAGACTATTTATTATATTTTATCAAAATATTAATTTTTTTAGGAAAGCAAAATATTAAATTATAATTTTAGAAACCTAAAAATATAGATTTTAATTAAGAAGAAAAAAACCCGACGAGGAACAAAATTTCACGAGCGGATCCGATTGAACTCTTGATGGGCCTCTTACGATCCGTGCCTTATATATATATATATACCTAGAAATGCGTCAAAAAGGCTTCTGCGCAAGAAAGAAACACTCGTTTTTCTCCCTCCCGCCATTGCTCGAAGCTTTCTGAAGTACAATTCTCTGAACGAAAGTTCCATTCCTCTCTAGTTTGTCTGTAAGTATATTTCTTCTGGGGAACTCGTTAATTGCGTATCTTGTTGCTTCTACCGCTGTCTGCTCTTCTTTCGCTTCTTTTTTTATGCATGTTTGTCATCTGTGTGGCTATTTCAGAGGTTAAGTAGATGAAATCATTGACTGATGTGCTTTGAAAATGTGTTTTAATACCTTAATTTTTCTTTAATTTGCACTTTCCGGTTTTTCATCTCTTTGAATGCACATAGTTGTGGTATTGTCCATAGTTCTTTTGTTGAGAACAATGGAGAGTGATATTGAGTTATTTTCGTATCAGTTATTTTTCGCACAACAGGCAATGGCTACTGAAGAAGACTCCGTCGAACAAGTTGCTGCAGCACGTAAAGAGAGATTGAAAGCTCTAAGAGCTGCTCAGGAATTGTTAAACGCTTCAGATGAGAAGAATTCTGGAGGAGAGGATAAAGAGAATGGTGCTACTGCAGATACTGATGAAACGTGAGTGTATATCTTCTTCTTCGCTGTTGTATCGGTAGTTATTTTTTCTCGCAATTCTTTTTGTTCGATTTCTTGATTCATTCTATCAATAATGATCATTTCAACTATTAGCACGTTCGCTAGTTCAGGTAGGTTCAGTTTGATTTCTCTGACTGCAATATCTTTTATCTACTTAACCCGACTATATTCTCATTTAAATATCTATTCTATGGTATCCTTTCCAAATTCATGTACTCTAGTTCATGTCCTCTTTTATCTCTTTTATCTCTGTCTCTTTGTTTATTGCCTGACAGTTTCCTTCTATTTTAACTATTTCTTTCTCATTCCCTTTCGCTTCCCCTTCCTTTAGCGTTTAGCCATCCTTTTTATCTTTGTGTCTGTCATCTGACTTATTTTCTCTCTTTTATTGTACGGTGGGAGTCTATGCTGAAATTACATACTTAGCATAGTGAGCCAAGTTTCTAGAATCTGGCTTGAAACATGTTACAGACTACTAACGCATGCTGTTGCCAGTGTGCTAAGCTCTCTAGAATTTGGATTGGGGCATATTACAAACAAAAGCATTGGCAATAGTATTTGCGTAGGGGCAGGACAGACAAAAGTTGCATTCGTTTCCTTAGTAAAATGTGTTTTTCTTTTTGCAGACTAGAGTCGCAAAATGGCCACAAAAGCTATAGAGCAGAAGACTAAATCAAATTTATGATAAAATAGTACTAGAAACTAACCTGTAAAGTTTATGTTAACACAAAGCATGTGAAATGTGAAGTATGCTCATAAAATTATCCTCCCTTCAATAAGATGTTTACTTCTTTTTTTTTTTTCCCTTTCATTCACTTTTCAATTCTTTCTTTCCTTTTCTTTTGTTTTTGTTTCTGTTTCTTTTTTGTGTTTTCTCTTTTCCTTTCTAGTTTTTAATAACATTTGTGATTGTAGGAGTTTAGGATGATGGCGAGGTGGTCCCATTGATTGCAATGCTCCATACAGCCTAATTGCTTATTTGTTTTTTGGGGCGATATGTTCTTATGTTTACCTTCAAAAGTTTTCCAATATGTTTTCTCTTGAGGGGGAAAATGCGTTCAATATAAATAACATTCTCTTGTCCATTGAATATGTGTTTTGTTTGATGCTGTTCTCATTCCGAACTCAGTTGAAAAATTTATGTACTCAATTACGATGAAACTTCCCTCTTGGAAGAGTGCAAACTACAGACAAACTTATTTTTTGTTGTTGAATTTTTATATGCCTCATGCCTCTTCAGTTCTTGATTCACCAATAAATTGTTCTTTTGCAGTAATCTTAATATGAAATTTCGGAACTATGTTCCTCATGATAAAGAGCTTCAGGAGGGCAAGCTTGCCCCACCTGTATTGCCTAAATTTGAGGACCCTGTTACTACTGAACCTCCACAACTAAAAGAGGTAATCTTGTCAGTTCTGCCTTTATATGTTCTTAAACTGGCCTACAATTATACTTTTTGGATCCTTTTCTATTAATTATACTCAATCTGTAAAATTATAGGACCCATTTGTAAATATCGCTCCAAAGAAACCAAACTGGGACCTTAGAAGGGACGTGCAGAAGAAGCTTGATAAGCTTGAAAGACGTACACAGAAAGCACTATATAAGCTTATGGGTATGTAGAAGTATTCAATTAAAGGTCAACTTGATAGGTCATTACTTCATGCTCGTTCTTTGACTTGCCTTTTCTTGTAGTGTAGCTAGACTATGGATTGAATTTTATTTTCTTTGTTTGTCTGAGAAGATATCTATCTCGGGATGATTGGCATATACACAATACCATTTTGTTTGCTGGTTCTGTTTCTCTTTGATGTATTAAACTTGTGAGCAATTGTGTTGAAGTTAAACATGTGTGATGTACTGTTGGTTGCAACATTTTTCTCTAACATTTTCCAAACAAAGTCATTGCACTTGTCTCTGTCGGGATTATAAGCTGTCTTCAATCTTGAAAGTTTGAACTTGGCTGGGCTGTAAAAGTTTGGGGGATAGGGGTAGTTTTGGATCTTAGAGTTGGTTTAAGCGAGTTGCTTATTTATTCATTTACTTGGGACATTACACTTCAAATAGGAGATGAGGCTTTGAACCTATATTTTTTAGAAGGCATTACATGTCTTATAGTTGTATTCAAATTGATGTAGGTTACCCTAGTTAGCTAGTTATGCATTGAAAGTTGCAAGAGTGGTTATTATGTGTATCATAGAGATGCTAGAAAATTATTTGAAGCTCTGAAATTACAGATCGGATAAACATTTAGAGCTCCTCGTTTGGTTGCCTTTTTGAACTTTTTGCTTGTTCAATTCTGTGTAGAGGAACAAGAAAAGCAAAAGCAGGCAGCTGAAGGAGACGAAGACGAAAATGGTGCAGAGTGATAGTTTCCCACACAATTTATATGCTCTCCGATGTTACGGTCACAGTAATAATCACGACTATATCAACATGCTTGGAGAAAATTGTCATTAAAGGACAATGGCATTTCTGGCTCGTAGGGTCAGTTTTTCTGTGACCTTTCTGATCATTCTTAGTTGCAAAACTTTACATTTATAGTTTATCTATGGTGTGGCTCATTATGTGTTCCTTGACCATTACTTCCAATAGAATATCTCATACTGGATAGTGATTTGTAATTTACCTAAACTAAAATTAACTTTGTATTTCACTTTATCTTCTACGTTGTTCTTTATAATCTATTAGGCACATTAATTTCGCATATGGTTTCAGTCAGATCCCTTGCAAATGTTCCACGGTTCATTCACTTCACTTTGTCTTGTGTTGGGGCAGTTCGGATGACGTCGGAACTGCAAGCATATGTGCAAGTAAAAGGTGATTATATGATTACTATTACCTTTTACGCTTTTGATTTTTCAATTTTTGGATGCTGTTTGAATGAGGTTTCAATTTTCAATATTATGTTGAAATTTTTTTGTAAATATCAAAACTTCTAAAAAATATTTACAAAGTTTCAGATTTTATGAATGATATATTTGAAAATTTTCCAATTATATTTACTATCTACTATATATCTTCCCTTCTAGTGAAAACTTTTTTCTTTATTTTCCGTTCTTAATTTGTCTTTCCTATATTATATTGTATTCTTAATTTGTTTTTCGATAAAACTTCTCTATATAACTCCTTTTTAATAGATTTGCATTTCAAAAGAAAATATTATATATTTTATTTTCTTTATTCCGGAAGAGAAAAACAAAGTGTATTTTACCGCTTTGGACAAATTGCAACTATTACCACTAAAACTTTCAAAATTAAAAATTAAATTTAGGGCTTTTGAACAAACTATTTACTATTTAAACTACTAAAAGACAATTTCACTATTATAAGTGTAAATATTTTTTCATTATTTTATCTAAAATTTAAAATTAAACCAACAAAATTATATTTGTATGTTATGAATTATACAAGTTTGAGAATTTAATTTTCATTGTTTTTAGATCTAATTTTAACACTTTTAAAAGTAGAGAAAAATAAAATTGCAACCTACAGGTGGTATCTATAATTTGAACGTCTTAAGGTTTTGTGCTAAATAAAATTCCATTGGTACTTAAACAATAGGAAGAAACAAATATAGTTAAATGCCTGCTTCCAGGGCAGAAAATAATATATTCAGAGGAACTTGAGAACACTTCTTGCACAAAATACAAACCTCAATAAGAAGAGAAAACATGAATTTATTAATAAAGCAAAAGGAAAGAAAGAAAGAAAGAAAAAGCGAAAACCTATGAAAATACACACTATGATTGAAGCTTTCCTTCCCTCGCCATTTACACATTCGTTTTTTAGTGCGGCTTCAGTCATGTATCGATGTAATTATGTGCACAGATTTATCTTCTTTTTTTTTTTTATCTTTGATCAGTTTTTAATTGTTTAGAGGCAACAACTTGACCTTTGTTTATTATATTCTCCTCGTTCCATGAAGGATCCACCGCAGGAAGTTGGAATTCGTCTGGCTTCAGAGCTAGAGCAAAATCGGGCAATGTTGGTGCAGTCTCCACGATTCTGAATTTAAAACGCTGAATTCTCAGTATCATTCTTTCTTTTCAATGAAAGAAGTAAAACAAAAGGGAAAAAAAAAAAGGACAAAACGTACTTTTCAAAAGAGTACAAGTCACGGTTTATCCGCACTTTGCTTGAAGCATCTTTTGGAATTTTTTCTGAGAGATACTTCATGGTTCCAAAGAGCGGCGGATTTCTGCATGAAAAAATTGCAATAGTTTGGGGTAACGTTTTCAAATTTTGCAAGTAAATATTTAAGGCCCTAATGCCTACATATTTAAGAAATGATTTGTTTAGCAAAGCATATATCATATCTATTTCTATTTCTGAGTTTTTGATACAAAACTAAATTAATGTGAAAACAAACTATTTGATGTTTAAACTATCGGTTCTTAAACTCGATTTCTTACATTTTTAATTTTAATTTCATTTTGTGTTCAATATGTTTACGTCGAATTAAAATTAATTGATCAAAGTTTATATGAATTTGAATTCTATGCCAAATGTTTGGTCTAGGTGTTCAATTACATTTGTCTTTTTAAGAAATTCAAAAGTTAAAAGAACTAAATTTGAAAGTTTTCAAAGACTAAATAGACTGAAATATAAGAAAATTAATTTTTTTATAGGAACCTAAAAACCAAAATTTTAGGTAGGAGTTTTGAAAAAAAGAAGGTTTGATGTATGAATATAACAATAAAACAAAGTGCAAATGCATTTTACTTGGACCTTATGTTGGGTTTTAGGATAATCACAATGACAAACACTCTAATGTAAATATAATAAAATCTAACAATAATAAACTCTTATTATTAGCGTGATAGATTTTAAAATCTGGATCTAAAGTTTGCTATATTTGCAAATTCTTATTGTAGTATGTTATAGTTGAAAAGGGAAAATAGGAGTGAAAAGAGAAAAAAGGAGTACCGTGATAATGGAGGAGCAGAGTTAAAAGCCTCGCATGCCTTTTTACTTTCTTTAAAATATTCATCGGCAGCTTGCAACGCAGCTACAGCCATCCCATGGGACTTCTCTGTGTTTCCCTCGTCAAGTATCAAACCATGATAATAGTATGCTGCAGCCTGTTTATAATAACACAAAACCAATCATACTTAGTTCTCCATAGCTCCGTTTGCTACCTTATGACATTACCGACTACACGCTAATCGACATAAATGAACGACCATTAGTTATATTTATGGAGGAAAGAGTGAAGTTTTAAGTACTTGGAGATCGAGATAACTAAGAACCAAATATGCAATACTTAAGACAAACAACTGAGTGCACACACCAGTTTCCTTAATCAGCTGAAAGGATGGGTGAATGACTCAATTAGGTATGGGATACTTTGTTATAGATTTTTATATCTTAGTATCCTTTAGGATGTCATTTATTTAGCTAGAAATGTTATTGATGTTGTTACTTAATCAAAACATAGACAGGATAATGAAGGCTATCAATCAAATCATACCTTTGCTTCAATGTATTTCCATTTAACGAAGAGCCGGTGCTTCTCTCCCCAACAATTTGATAATGGAAGGTTCATGATGTTATCTTGGGCCTGCAAAGCAATGAGAGAATATTATGAGCTGGCTATTTGAGCAAATAGATAGTGGACATCGTTTCAAATTCTTCAAAGCCAAATCAGAATGAGTATTTGCGGAAAAGAAATTTGGTCAATATATGAACATACTAAACGAAAATGGCAGCCTAGTTGTGCAGGTAATTAGAATATGATAGCTTCCGAGTGAACCGTGAAATAAGTTCTACATGACATTGTAAAACTATACTTGAAACTCATAAGCAAGAACCATTGCATTAATGGGTATTCATCCATGTCCGCACAATCAACAAAAGGTCCATGAAGTACATTTGGTTAATGGATGTTTCAGCAAGATTCTACTGCAAGAGAAAGATCGGTCTTGCTCCTGTGCATTTTCTCCATTTTGTACCAATAGAACACTCGGTGCTCACGTTGGGTTACTAAATCATGACGGGGCTAGTCGTTTAGTTATATGGGAGAAAATAACAGTCCCAATCAATGAAAGCAGGCAACTTTCCTTGGTAGGCGATCAAATTCCATACATACCTGGGCGTGCCATATGTGAAGTTCCTAAAGGTTTGTTTGTTTCAAAGTTTTCATGGAATTAAGGTGCTTGAGAAAAGAATACCTGGATATAAGATATCCGAAAATAAAGAATGTCAACTATTGGTATTAAGAAGCCAAGAATTGAATACTTGGATACGAGACACTTGAATCTTTTTTTTGTTATAATTTTATCAATTGACATTAATTAACCAAATGAATTCTAACGATTGAATTGTCTTTTATTTATTTATTTGTATTTTGATCAATTCTCATTTATTAATTTTAGGGCAAATTGCATTTTTGGTCTTTCAAGTTTGAATTTAGTGTTTATTTCAGTTTTATTGATTACTATATTCTACTAGTTCACCTGGCATCATACATTACCAGGATGCACCAATGCACAAGCATAACTAAAAAGGCACATCCCTCAAAACAAAGTTGTTTTGATGGAAATAAACAATTATGACTACATGGCAGTGGCACCTAATAAATTCATTAACTATTATTATTAATGAGCGGAAAAAAACAGGTACATTTCCAACTTTGCACTTTTTAATTCCAAGTAAAAATTAGCATAATTTTCTAGTCCTTCCAAACAATTTTTTAGAGTATTTACTTGTATAGAACGGTGCAAATGCAGGTAATTTGCATAAACGTCCTAACCTAAAATTGTATGCTGTAGCAATTAGAAATTACTTGATGCTATATCAGACCAAGAAATGTTATACACTTAGTATATGCAATGCATCTGTTACAAGTAGATAATAAGACGTAACACAAATCAATGGCACTTCAATCAGTCATTAGATATCAAAGGTCAATAGTTACTGCATACTAATTTGTAATCAAATAGTGTGATAAATTAAAAAATACAAACTTACCTGCTGCCAGTATTTTACCATCTCACATGCAAGCCTTCGCTTTACAGCAAGAGTTGCTTTCGTGCTATCGATAGCCATTCCCAGCTGGATATCAACTCCCTGTGTCCCATTTTATAGAATGCAATGAGCAAATGAAATACATAGATGAAAGAAGCGCAGTTGCACTGTCCAGCTAGACCCTTGAACACTAAATTTAAATTGTTCGGTAAATAAAGAAACAAAACTGGTCAAGGTACAGTTCTCTACGTGGACAATGGATATATTTGATAACAAATTCAACATTACAGAGTATGCCCAAAAAACAAACGAAAAAATGAAACTAATCAATGTAGCAGCCTATCGTAAGGGCAATATGAACATAGTACCTGCCCAAGTGCTTGCAGGCAAAGTGCTCGAAGAACGCCTTCAGCAAGGTCCACCGGCAGATTTCTCCTACAGTGGTGAATTGTAAGAATAATAGGACATGCAAACATTCAAGGAACTCAAGGTCAAGAGGTCATATGGTTTGAAAGAGACAAAAGGTTGTTGAAGATGGAGTTCTTTTTCAAGTTTGTATAGAAGGTGAATCTTATTTTATTGTCATTTCTTTTCAGGTCCAGCGGATCCTTGACCAACTAATTCTTGTTTGATATGCTCAGTAAAACATACTTGAATCAAATGAACAATAGCAAGGATGTTAACGATGTCAAGATCACTACTAATCTGCATACCTAAATTCGACAGGCAACTGAGGAAGAACATGTCTAACAGCACAATCCAAATATCCTGCAGCTTTTACAAAAATGTCAATTGAGGCTCGCCTACTCTCTGGAGAAGAACAGAAACCACTGTTCATTAGTAATAAACCCAGGGCATAACAGTTGAAGATTAAATGAAGTAGAAAGCAAGCCTGTCATATTGAAAATTGCAGGTCTGCCTTAAATGGAAACTCCATGTCCAAATACACAGAAAATTATGTCCGATATTTCGATAATGGTGACCATACATAAATTCATATTTAGAAAGCAGATTGGACCACATAATGGCAACAGATACAGACCTTACCTTTTCAGCTTGATTTACATCCTTTATTGAAACGAAACATTTTGTCATTTTAAAAAAAAATTATAATTACATCATCATCTCAATGAGACTTCTAGCAACTAGTGAGAAAGTATAGGCAATGAATGCAACTAACATGCCATATGGTCGTGCATCAATTAGAAATATGCCTTGTCTGCAAAATAGCATGTTACCGATTACCTAACACAAACATTTTGAAACACTCATTCTTCCATACTCCATGCAATACTTATAGGGCTTGAGAAGAGACAAATGAAACTGGCATATGTATGTATTATGTATTATGCATTAAAGGTTACAAAAATTTAAAAGAAAAGGGAAAAGAAAGTAACGAAAACTAAATGAACTATATGCGTAAAAAATACCTTCTGATACTTTTGGTTGATAACCATCGGCAGATGTTCTAGGAAGAAGTAATAAGTTGGCCTGTGATAAAGATAGCATTGCCATTAGGTGCAAAACTGACAGTACCTCATACCAAGCGTTGGACATGGCAGTTTCCTGCAAAATAATTAAGTTTTAGCTGTCATTAACAAACTGCATAAATTTCAAAGATGACATTATTTTAAAAGAATCCACGCAAGTAATTCTGGTATCATGACAACCTCCAAATCATCCTCCTGATTAATCCACGCAAACTGTACTTTGTGTTGAAGCTGGTTTCCTAGGTAGAGCATACAAGCAATATTCTTAGGTATTATCTTACTAAATATAAACCACTCATAATCACAAAAATCTGACTTACCATCTTTAACTAACCCCAAAAGAACAGGTAAATAATCTTCCAGAGCCTGCTGAAGATCAGCTAATGTTGAACCACCTAAAGATAACAGTACCATGTGGTGTATCAAAAGGAAAGAAGATAAAACACAGTTTAAAAGAGAATAAATTATTTTCATTACTAACCATGTTGGGTAGCAGATTTTCTCCGCGTTCTAGTAATAGTTGGACCTTCTTGGCCAGCCATTACAACAATGCGAGTTCTCAGAGCTGATACACGTTCAACTATATTCTTAGATAGATGATCGCCAAGTGTCAATGAGAAATCTACTGGTTTAGGAATGCGCAGACCAGGAACATAAACAGAAACTTCCCCAATGTTTCCCGGCCTCCGCCTGTTTCCACCATTATCTGCCGGCTTTGAAACAAGGCATCCCATATCCGCAGATATGAATTTTCTGCCCACACAATATCAGTGGTTTTCAATTACTCTGGACTTTCAGCCATTTTATATATTCATATGGCATGGGATAAGTACCACTTCATCAAATTAGTCCAATTGTAGATCAAAAGGACTGACAAATGAGCTGGTAATGAAAAATCGCTGAAGCAAATAACATAAATTTCACAAGAGCAGTTGCCAGATGGCAACAGAAAAGGCAGATGTATAAATTAATCAAATAAATGCCAACCAACAAAGCAGAAGTAGTAGGTTATTCACGAGCCACTCTTAAAATTGTCCACAAATTTTAGTGTGAGTCCTTTCCTTCCTAATACTAAAAAAAGTTCTTCGTCCTCATTTCTCATAACTTTTTGACTAAAAATCAACTTATTAATTGCAAGAAATTGTTGAAATAAAAAATCCGTGCTCAATCGGTCACTAATCAGACGGCTTATTAACAGTCAAACTTCTGGCGGATTCTAATCAAAACCAGTTCAACGGATGCAAAAAGACGATCATATTTAAGAGCTTAGATCAAAAGAAATGCAAGAGTCACATGAAAGGAATGAGACACAACAGTTGCCTTACGCAACTTTTTCCTGATACCTACATTTTTTGTCCTTCTTTTTCTTGCAACAACAATAGGAATATAAAGAAGACGACGAGCTAGCAACGGCGCATTGATTATCTCAAAAAGAACGAATTCCTTCCTTGCACCGATTCTGCAAATACATAGTTTAAAAGCGAAAATGTGAAAATCACGGAATATAGTAGCACAAATTTCGGAAACCTACAGAGAAAGTAACAAAATCAAAGATGCTTGTAAGAGGAGACGCAAAATCTTTCAGAAATAAGGATTGCGAGTAAAGGAAATTCAGGCAAGCTCAAGCAACAGTTCAAGAAAAGCAAAGTTAAGCTAACACGTATAATCTTGATACGTTTTCGGTAATGAAAAGTTTCTTGTATTGATGAGAAACCATGCCGCAAGTGAGAATTGAAGGTGAAAAGAAGAAACAGAAATACAGGAGATGAAAGTAACAAACGAAAACAGAAACAGAGAACGTGAAAAGAAGAAACACCAGAAAATTGCCGATAACTGAGAATTGATAAGTTCAGAGACGAACAAATTCACCAAAACAAGGAAATGCAACAGCAAACAAAATTCGAAAAGAAGAAGAAGAAGAAGAATACAGCAATAGCTCCGCCGAAGAAAAACACATTAAAATGAGAAGCTATAAAGTTCCGAATTCAACGTAAACATCCAGAATTGAAGATTTCAACACTATTCCACACAGTTTTAAGAGCTTCAAAAAACAGCAAAAATGAAAAATCATCCACAAGGAAATCATCCTCACCATCAAACACTAAAGCTCCAGCAATTGTCAATTGAGAAGAAGCCAATCTTCAAAACAGAAAAAGAAAAACCCTAAGTAGACAGACATTTTTCAGTGGAACACACCACCATTTCAACCTCAAACAATTACTGTTGGCAAAGGCAATCAAGGAGAGAGAGAAAAAAAAGAGAGGAAAGAAAGGTTGCTTTTGCTTCTTTTTGTTCCGCTGTATTTCAGGTTCTAAAATTACGCATTCCTTCAACTGTTGTTTGTTGGTGTTGTTCAACTATGAGTACAAGGCAGCTTTGTCTTAAATACTCTCAAAACTCAACTCTCTTTCCATTTCCACCCATTTTCTCCACATCTCTTACAAATTTTGATTTATTAATTTTGCAAAAATTACAAAATTTGATTTATTAGTTTTGCAAAAATAAAAGTCGAATTTACATTCGAGTTCAATTCAATTAACATTACGAACAAAACTTCTGGTAAATAGATACAGATAAATAAAATTGTTAGACATACACACCAATGAGTTAAACTACTGTTACTAAAATCAAACAATACTCTATGAATTTAGTTAAATTTTGTTAGTAAATATTTTGATTTATTTTGTTGGGATTGAAAATCTCTCCGACTATAATTTAACTGTGATTTTAGATTTTATAAAATGGAAGGCGGGAGGAAAAAAAAGCTTTTCTCGAATAAATTGGTTGGGATTTGTATGGTTAATATTTGAAGGAAATTGTAAAAAACAAAACCTTTCACAAAACATTTGAAAACAAATAAGTGTAATAAATTTTGTTTTTTATTATTTTATTTAGAATGTAAATATTGTATTTCTTTTTTTTTTGAGAAAAATCTTTAATTTTATTTAATATTATAGGAGAATTTTTAAAAACAAAAGATTTACAACCTATAACAAATTCTATCGCTCACCGATAGTTATTAATATAGAACACTATCATGGATATAATTCAAAATTTTGTTATAAGTTGTAAATATTTTAATTTATTTTTTTATTTAAAAAGTCATTCCTTAATTATATTTAATTCTTTCAAAATCAAATGTGGTAGACAAAAAAAGCGTGATTCTTACCACTACGAGAAGTTATTGTAACTCGATATATTTGAAACCGTTTTAAAATTATTAAAATTACTTTTATTATTTGTAAAATCATTTTAAAATTCCAAATAAATACGTTTTCAGTAATCCAAAATTAGTTTGGTAATCGATCTCATAGGGTTTCAATATAAATAAAACCAATGATTAAAATGTATTTCAAAATAATTTTAAAAAGCAAAAATGATTTTAGAAATTTCAAAATCAATCTTATTTTAGAGAGTCGTTAACTACAATATCTCAATTACTTTATTGACATGCTTCTAATTGAAACTTAAAAATTATTAAAATCATTTTTATTCACTTCGTTAAACATTTCAAAATATATTTTTAACGATTCTAAATTAATTTAAACGAAGGTAAAAAATAAAATTGAATATTAAATTATTTTTAACCATTAGAATTAATGTTTAGCCCTCATAAAGTTACTCTCAATCATTTCCAAATTACATCTTTAGAATTAAATCTATCTGACTTTTTGCTACCAAATTACAGCAATAATTAGCTTTTAAATTCCACATGATTAAGGGAAACTGAAGAGTTATTTTCCCAAAGGAAAAAAAAAAGAAAAAGAAAAGGGTTGACTTGTGTCCAAATATTATATTGGAATGAATAATAAATATTGAATATTAAAATAGAAAGTTATGTTATGTTGCATTTGAATCAACTTTGAAATTCAAAAAGATTACATGCTTTTTGCTCATCCATCACCAAGTAAGTTAGTATTTTGGTCTAATTGCTGATTGCACCCTCACATGGTTATATATACAAAGCACCGATGTGGGTGTGCTCCCAATAACTTATATGGCCCCACCATATCAACGTTACTTATGTTTAATTTTGTTTTTACTTAAATGAGTTAATTCATTTCATATATTATAAGTATATTTTTTTTATTTAATTAGAAACAAATCTTTCTCTTCATATAAACTATTGATGTATCCTCATCATCTCTTTCACACTATTAAAATAACCTAACTTTTCCTTCTACTTTGTTATAAGCGTATGTGTTTGTTAGATACAAAGTTGAAGTTCTTCTATGATTATTCTTGCAAAAACTCATAAAGAAAATTGACTTAAATCATAGTTAAAATCTATGATGGTCGATAACTCACTTCAGAATTAGCTTGATCAAGGCTGGTCCAATAAATTGATTTTTAACATCAAACTTAAAACGAGAATTGAAAAGACATTAGCTTTTCAATATTGATATTCTCTGGCAAAATGTGAAAACTACAACTTTATTTATACTAATTAAAAATGTTAAAGGAAAGGACACGACATTCAATTTTATACCATTTCAACTACTATAATAAATGAAAAACAAATAACATTAAATAAGTACACGATTCATTAAATAGGTGAATAAATCTGAATTTCTGATTTATTATGTCTTTTAAATGTTCAAATAACGTTTAAAGTTCCAAGCACTGCAACTATCCAATTTTATTGAGAAGCTTAGCTTGAAATTACTTATTCTATGTTTCATCTAATCAACATCAATTATTTGTTTATTACATTGATTCGATCATCCATTTATAACGAAAACGAAAAGGTTCGCCCCTCACATTCAGTCAACTAATAAATAAAAGGGTACACGCAAGGAGTTGGAGTGATTTGCCCAAAGAAGAGGGTTCCAAATGAATTAAATTTAACAATTAATGTCTTTAATTAGTCCATTTTCTAAGGCTATATGAGTTTAGATATAAATATATTTCTATGCACCGTCAATAAATACAATCTAATAAAATCTAATTTGGCAAAGATGTGTTAGTTTTTCTTCTTTCATTTTTGTTTGGTCTTATGTCATGTTTAGTTTTCAAGTAGGGTTGGAGCAGTTTTTGTTTATTGTTTTTGTTTTTTTAAAGTAATCTATGTTTAATTAAATTACATTTTTAATGATATAACTAAATCATTTATAATAATAACAAATGAACAAATTTTGAACTGAAAGTGAAAGTATTTAAAATTTAAAATAAAAGTTGTAAACAAGAAAACAGAAGTGTCATTCTTATGAAATCTTCCAAATAATATTACAGTGTCTAGGATTTGATAATAAACAGAACTTTATATTATAAAAATATTTGAGCAATAACAATTAATATTGCAACTCCTCATTTATTTATTTATGTATTTTATTTGGTTAGTTGAATATTTTAGGGTTAAATGAATCTTACGTCCCATAATTGCAATATTTAAGAACATATAAATATACAATTCGGTCTCACCTTCTTGGAAAAGCCATCGCGGCGTTACTATATTAATTTTATATCTTTATCTTCCAAAACTATGGCTTTTTATAATTCATAAATTATCTGTCATTTTAATTATCATTTTTAAAGTTGTTGTTTTTTCATTAATAATATTTTTTTGGACATTGAGATTAATTAAATATATTTATCGAAGACTTCAAATTTTTGGAATATACGAGAATTAGTGCTCGATTAACAATGACCTGTCAATTTAAATACACCAAAATTAATTGAAACTTTTGCACAAATATATGATCTATTAGTGTTCGTTATCAATAGAATTTAAAATTTTCAATTTTGTCATTTACAATAATCTTTCTATTAGATAGGATAATGACCATTTTAAAATTAATTAATAATTAGAGATACTATTTTTATGAAGAATTTGTCAAAAATAGCAAATTTGATAAAATACTTACAAGTTATAACAAAATTTCAGATTCTATCAATAATAAACATTTTGTTATAGTTTATAAATATTTTAATTTATTTTGTTATTTTAAAAAATGTTCCATCCTTAAAAAGATAAAGTCTTTTCAGATTTTTCGACGTAGAACTTTTGACATCATAGAGATTAGGATATCTTTTCATCTATTTCTTTTAAATTAGTGAGTAGAATTTAAATTACAGATAAAAAATAATAAAGTTATATATATATATATAAAAAGTTATGTTATACACTTGTGGGTTGATAAACTTATTTTTCTTAACACCATTACATTAAGCGCGTTTGGGTTTTTTCTAAATTTAAAAATCTTTCTTATAATTGCGTCATCGTTCATAAAAGACTTCAAGCAAATATGTTTAGGTTCCTCCTAAATGCTAGAGAGCATCTCACTATATATATATGATCGATACTTCTTTCACTTAAAAAGAAACTTAAATGTAACACTTCAATCATACACCGATGGTATATTCGATCGGCCAGAATCTTATACACTTCGTGTCTAATGCCTATAATTCTTCATTACAATTCTTAAAATGCAAAAAATATATATTAAATATCATTTCGTGGGTTAATTAAGTAGTGCTAGGGGCTGCTATAATAGCACTGAAATGCAACATAATAACCCTATGCTATTTTCCTTTGTGCTTATCCCACTAAACCCATTTACCTATTTATTTTTCGTTTTCCTTTTTTTTTGACTTATTATAATTGTTTTTCTTTATCAAATATATTTACGTAAGATGAAAGCTAGGGGTGGAGATATACTTGAAATAATATCTAATAGTTTAGATTCATTAATGTTTTAAAAGAAATCAGTTAATTATATCTTATGTTATAAATATTCACTTCTTGTGAACAAATGTAGAACAATGAAATTCACAACAATGACCCAACAAAAGTTATGGTTTTTTTTTTCATGGGATGAATTTGCCTTGATGGTATTCTTTTATTCCATTAAAATCACGATAAATTAACTTTGTTGGATAACTATTTTAAAAATCATGTATTTAAATTTTTGTTCATTAAAAACAAAAATCATAGAGGTGTGATTGAGTGATTTTGTCTTCGAAAACAAAATGTATTTTTTAAAAGTTTTTTTTTTAATTTTAATTTTTCTCATTAATTTAAAAAAAATATCACTGTTTAAAGAAAAAAACCAATTGCTAAACACATTTTAAAAACAATTAATTTTAGGAATATAAAAGGAAAACAAATGAATTACTATTACAAGCGTTTAATATTACAATATCTCATTATTTCTTTATATATCGGTCAACCTCACATCTTTCTGTACTACAAAAAGAGAGAGAGCAACATTTCTTTTATTAAATTTTTTCTATCCATCTTTTATTCGAGTATCTAAAGTTAGGAAGTTCCAAATTAGACACTTCACAATTTTTGTTTTCAGAATTTAATTTTAAAAAAATAAGTGTGTTTAGTAATTAATTGATTTTTTGTTTTTCAAATAAGTAACTTGTTTTTAAAATCACGAAGAAAAATTAAAAATGAGAAATTTGTTTCATAAAATACATTTTATTTTTCAAAAACATAAAACAAAATCAGATACTAAATATTACAAAAACAAAGTGGTTGGTTATTAATTGTTGATAATTTCTCAAATGTGTTAACTCAAGCTTGATAGAAAGTGAGCATAGTGCAATAGATTAAGTTATATATGATATATATTGATTTTTTTTTAAAAAAAGTTAGAATTTGAATCAACTACTTCATTTATTAAACAAACAAATAAATCATAATGGACCCAAACATATAAAATGGCAACATTATAGCGAGTATCCTTGATGTGATCAACAATTACTAATCAATCAATAATATCTTATGTTAATCATATAACTTTTTATTTTTTCTAATCTTTAAGGGTTAAACTTCTTTCCTTCGTCTTCATTAATGACATCACAGTTCTACGATAAAAAAATAGTTGAAAATCTCACATCATATTAAAAGTTTGAGAGACATTTTTCAAATAATTAAGATCATACTCTTTATTGTCAATCGATTTTAAGAAATGACTCATCGTGTTTCTCTAATATAATATCAAAATCTATAAAATCTCAAACTAAAGTAATGAGGCATACCCTCTTTTTAGAGAAACGTGTTGAAAATCTCACGTTGAAAAGATAAAAATATCTTATAATCAATTTTTATACAATAGATGAATTACTTCTCCATTATCAATTATTTTTTAGATGAAATCTCATATTTATAATATAGAAAAATTGCATCAAATGACAAAAATATTTATAAAAAAAAAAACAGTTCATGACATCTATTTTTTGCATATTGCAAATATGACAAAATTAGTGATATCAGACGATAATTATAACGCTATCAGACAGTAATCATAAGGTTGTCGATTTTTAATTTTGCCACTTTTACAATTTAGAAACTATAGTGACATGGACCTTATTATCATAATTTTTTTTGCTATTTTTGCAAAAGCCCCTATAATATATATATATATATATATATAGCAAAATTAACAATTAGATTCAAAATAATTAAGTATATAGCAACATTTAAATTTTTTTGCAAATATAGCAAAATTTGTCAAATTCCATCAATGATAGAAGTCTTTTATTGATAGACCATGTTGTAAATATTCGTCTATCACTTATAGACTATACGAGTCTATCAACGATAGTTTTGCTATATTTACAATTTTTTAAAATGTTGTTATATCCTTAATTATTATTCCTCAAATGTTACAATTACCCATATATAATACATAAATTTCAACATATGATATATCTAATCCAAACATATAATAATGTGGAGTCGACTCGACAAATAAACAAAAGGACAAAATATGAGAAGAATTAGCCTATCTTAAAACTTTCATACTTAGATATAAAATAGAACCCAATTATGAGAAGGTTCTAGAAATTAATTTGATTCATTAGCCTTAAAGTTTAATGCATTTGATTAATTATTTAATATTTGTACAAAGGCTTTGCATCTTCCCCCACCACCAAAGAATGTTCCAAAAAAGCATTGGCCACATTGGAAGACAACAAAAGAATAGTGTTAAAATAAAAATAATTAAAATAACCCCACCGATATTTTAGTCTCTCCATTTCTTTTAAAATTTAATTCAAAGTTCTCTAATTATTTAATTGCATTCATTTTAAAATGCAATGTTTATGTACGATACAAGATAATATCATATTGCTTTACCATTCGTCACTCTAGTCCTTCTTCTTCCTTATCCGGACAAATCATTTCTTTAATTTCTACCTACTTCTTTAATTAAACACTTACTAAATTTTTGTTAATAACAATGATAATTTGGAGGGTGGAATAATTTTCGTCGACAATAATAACGTTTAATATAATAATATTTACATTTATAGTAGGTTAAATTTTAACGTATCTGTTTGAATAATTAACGTTTATTTATCATATGAATGAAATGATAGAATTCTGATTAATTTTGAATTAAATCTTAACATGTATTCAGATAGAAAATGGGTAAATTAGTATAAGTTTTATACTCTATCGATTCTATATTTTAACTTGTTTGGAATTGATTTTACATTGGTTAGAAGTGATCACTTTAATCTAATCTCTTAGTGTTTGGGTTAATCTAATTCTTGTTTTGTCTCCTTTGTAATTTTGGTATTAGAAAATTTGTTGACGTGAAGGTGTATTAAACTCTATAGTACAATTTGTTCATACTAAGTTTCACGATGATTATTATTCATGTGTACGTTCGTTGAAAGATATTCTAACCGTCCTTTAACCATGTAATCGAAAGATTAGTGACATTTAAAATTGTATCAATTACAACTTCATGCTATAATTTAAAATTTAAAAGTATATTAATTTATATTATATGCTGCTAGTTTTATCTATTTTCAATCAATTTCATTTAAAATCTTTCAAGTAATTCATCCTTTCATATCAAAAAGTAAAATATTGAAGTTTTTTGAAAAACAGAAGAAAAAAAAACAACAAACTATTTATCTTTCGTATATAACAAAACAACTAAAAGACAAAATTTGTTACATTAAATTTTAACCTAAAATCTATTTTTAACCCTTTCCTTAATATATATATATCAAACACAATCTTTTTCCAACTGTAGGAAACCAAATGATGACGAAAATTTAATTTCATCTATTTGATTTTAACATTGTTCTATAACTTATATAAATTTGTACATTTATAAAAAAACAAAACAAAAAATAGTCTGATACACGTATAAAATTTAATGCATTAATTAAAAAAAAGCAAAAAAGAACAAATTTCTAACAAAGAGTTAAATCATTTTACGCAACAAAGTTTTATTTATTTATTATTATTAATTAGAAATGTACTTAAAAAAAACATATATAAACAAAGGAGTGGACGTACGTGAGCATTTAATTTATTGAAAGGAATAACTTCATATTGTTAAAATAGTGGATGGAATTTGGAATATTACAAAGAAAGAGTACAACATCAAACAAAAATATATTCTTTTTTTCTCTTCTTCTTATTCTTTATATTAATAATATTAATAATAGCACATCAAACAAATAATTGAAGCTTCACAAAACGACACGTTACATTTAAAAGGGTGGATATTGATTGAGAAAAATTAATGCACGTAGCAGTTAAAATTTAAATTGGTCACGGCAAAGTAGGATATTAGAAAATTCTTCACGGCCATTCAACCTCACAGAGATCGGCACCATTAGCTGTCGCTACCGTCGGAAAAGCGTAGCATGCCGTTGTTGTTGGACTCGCCGACGAAATCAAAATGCCGATCGCATTTAATGAGTTTCCTCGCCGGAATGCAACTCCGATCCTTTCTTTCATTTCGTTTTTTTTTAAATGGTCAGAGAGAGTAGTCAATCCGAACAATCAAACTTGATCGAACATGACAATCCGTAATCAGTTTTATTAAAATTATGGTCGGTGATAGGTTTAATTAAAATGTTTTTAAAAAATGGACCAAAATTGATCGAAATTGACCAAAATCAACTAATTGAATATTGTTGTCGGTTTTCCTCCGTATAAACGGACTAGGTTGGTTTTTAGTTTCGATTTTTTTTACAAAATCGACCCATATGATCGATGATCATCCCTAGTCTTATTGATTTGAATAACAAAAAATTATGACTTCAATCCCTCTAAAAACAATACTTGAGTATTAATTCAAACAAATTAAATAATTATTCTCTACAATGCATATTTCGACATATACATCAGACACCTTTGTTTTATTATGATGTTGTTAGATTTATTCTTTCTACCCACTAAGTTGAGTAGTAGATTTGGAACTTATTATATTCACGGCCATAAAATACATTAAAGAATGTGATGATAGATCGACGTCTATTTGATTAAGCCATAAATGAAGCCTAGAAATTACCAAATGAAAAAACTTCAATTCTTGTGATTAAGCTTTGGTTTATAACTATCCAAAACTTCGATGATTCGATCCTCAACCTTAAACTCTTGTTGTGCTAGCAAATGATCTTAAATCAAAAAGGCTTTATAGGTATCATATGCTATATATTAATTAACTGTCATTATTTATCATTAAATTATCATGTAACTATCAAATTTGTAATCATGATAAATTAAATTTAAACTAACTTTCAAGTTTAGTCAAATTCAAAGAGATTTTTATGACATAAACATTGTTGCATTCAAGCTTGGTTGAAAATTTGGATAAGCATTATCCAACTAATAACAACTAAAATTGAAGTGCATAGTTTTGACTTATGAAAATAGATAATACATAGACTAAGATAATTCTAGATATAGCAATATAATCTTAAATCAAACTTTTACTATTTTTATTGTCCAAAATGTGATAATTTGTTTGACAAGAGTAAAAGTTAATTCTCAAGTTGTATAAAAAGTAATCATTACAATATACTTAAACTAAATTTTGACCCACTCAAATTGAAAAAAAAAACATTATAAAAGAAAAGTAATTAGATGTAACTTAGCATTCCCCTCAATTGTGTCTAATTGTAATTCGCCTAGTAACAAATTTTTCATACTTTTCTTTCTAAAATATTTTAAAATATCTTTTTAATTATATGTGCGATTAAAGAGAGGTGTACTTAAGTATGATTCATTTCAAATAGTTATACACTTTCATATTTGAATGGATATCAACTTCAACGACCAACTTAAGCTTGAAATTAAAAAAAAATCTATCTTATTGTGAATGAATATTAGAAATAGTCTTGTTAAGTAAAATAAATAGTTAAGAAGAACACAATTTTTTAAAAAAGAGTCTTAAAAGTCGAATGATCCGCAGATGCACCCGAACATCTCAATTTAGTTGGCACCTCTTTAACGTTCTCATCACACTTTGATTTTCCAAGATTTTGAAGACAATTTTAAATACAACAATTCTAAATAAAAAGAAATAGAATCTAAGTCAAACTTTTACCACGGTGTGATGTCAAGAAGAAGATAACAAAAATTGATATCTATAAATCATGGTTGTAAATAAATGCCTCTCTTTTTTCTTTTTTTCAATATAAAGCACACACAAGTCCAAAGTCAAGTCTAAGTCAAGATAGAATGAAATGATGTATTTATATAAAGTTGAGATATGTAAAGCTACGATAGTAGCTAAGAAGTAGAATCAAATATCGTACCCAAAAAAAAAAAAAAAGAACAAATTTAATTAATGAACTAGTAAAGTTGTAATATGTGGTTTGATATATATATATTTGTGGATGACTTTCAATTGGGATAGAACTTTCGAATTGACTAGAAATTAAGTGTAGTTTAATCAATATTTTCATTCCTAAAAATGAGAAACAAACTTAATTAAAATTTAAATATAATTTAAATTACACGTTTCATATATCAAATGTGTATCGAGTTTAATAATAATTGACATATATAATTCATCTTGGAAAAAAAAGTTTTTCATAAGAATAGACTTATTTTGTCATTTTGAATACCTTTTTAGTTCATTGGCTTTTAAAAATAAGTTTAAAAGACACTTCAAATAACCTTATATATCTTTCTAGAAAATAATTACATGATATTTGAAAATAAAAAAAAAAATAGTTTATAGAGCACGTGATTTTTAGAAGTTATTATTCTAATTTAAAATATTATTTAAAATAAAAGTAGATAAGATTATTTGAAGAACATTTTAAACTTATTTTAAAAAACTTGAAGACTAAAAATGTAGATTTTGAAAATGCGGAGACTAAATGCGTTTATTTTTATAAACATGGAGACTAAAAAAATATATTTTTAAAATTCAAGAACCAAATGCATGTATTCATCAAAATCTAAGGACTAAAAATGTAATTTTTCCATCTTTATACTCCATTTGTTATACTAAAAATAATACACTTTAAAAAGTATCTAACACCAACCTTTTTTATAGGCTAAATTATACAAAATGTCTTTAAACTCTAATAAAATTTTATATTTTTTACTTTAAAAAAAAGTAGTAAACAACATATATTTTTTTAATTAGTGAATACAACATTGATATATTAATCTATCATGAAAGATTTTATTAATAATCTTGTTAGACATAAAATTGAAACTCTAACACTCAATCGAACCATTTAGGAGTACCAAAAAAAAATCATATTGGTTAGAGAAGGAAGAATGTAATTTCGTTTGATATAAAAAGTTTTGAAGTAGATATAAAGTAAAGTTTATGTCCAAAATAGACAGTTGAAAATAAATACCTATTAAATAACCGTTCAACAAAAAAACGGATAAAAACAAATTTAATTATATACCATTTAAGTCGGTGTGTTTTAATTTAAATTATGGAACAATTAGACATAGTTATAGTAATGAATTAAAAAGAGAGTTAGCTATCTATTTTGCTTTTTCAAATGTTCTATGTTACTTACGACTCATAGTCATGAAATTTTAACGTAATACCAAAATTGATAGAACATTAAAAAAAATCACAAAATGCCAACGCACTTTCCTTTGTCCCTCCGCCGTCAACGTCGTCGGACCTCCGAAAGCGAAAGGTAGATAAAAACGGCACCGTCCAAGGCCCTATCGTCCGTCCACGTGGCGTCGTCTAATCATGACGTCATCTTACGACACGTGGTCGTAATGCAAACGACGAATCGAACCACCTCCTCATTCGAAGGCGTTGAAATGCTGAACTTCGTGGGCGGTGATACGATACGATGGATCTTTTTTTAATCAATTTAAATTCATTGAAAACAATTTTAAATTTACGATATTTATGGAAAGTGACGTGCAAGGCTGGACACGTGGCGGACTCGGCAAGTGAATTTACTGTTTTCGGCAACGGTTGCGTAATTTAAATCTGGCCACCGCGTGACGACATCTGACCAATCAAAAGATATTGGGTTTTACCCATTCAGTTTGGGACACGTGTGAGGGTTGGCCGATGTGTAGTTTTGCTGTTGGACGGAAACGTGTAAATGGATGGATTTTATGACACGTTGCACCAATCATGTGTGGGCCTCTCACTATTTGCTTTTATGGGTTCGTCCACGTCATCAACTGCTTCTGCCTTGTGTATCATGGATCCTCACAGCGCAAAATCTAAGTCAATTTCTTCAATGTTAATATTTTTGCTTTGTTCTTATTATTTATATATATGCATAAATGAGATACTTTTCTATATAGCCATTTAAGGCACGATTGTTGATGTGACACGAGTTCTAAGAATTTAATATTATCGTTACAAATGTATAAGTTTGAATTTAAATTTGTTATGAGTTTTAGACTCGGTAGAATTATATTAAACGTACATGCATGAGAGAATAAATATACATGTTGTTATGGATGCTACTTTGCCATAAGATTTATAATCGAGAAGAGGAAGAACTCAAATCTTAAAAAAGAGTGATGAAGTTTTGGTAAGTGCTTGATCGTACAATCAATGTTTTTTCAATTATCATCTTCACTTACATAAGTAGAGCTTGCATACAAGAAATGTCGTGTCAATGATAAACTGCTCAATAGTATAAACAAGGCGAGGGTCAGTACTATGTTAGATGCAATATAACTTTGTTAAGGTCAATATCAATTAAAAATCATACCAATTTTAATTTTTATATAATATGTTGAGATGAGTGTTTTACTTGTGTTGAAGATTGTGTATTGTAAATACAAATGGAGTCGATGATACATATTATTAAAATCAAACATGTTAGTCTCATAAATTATAATGAGAGATTTCCTGTGGAGTAGTTTTCACATGTTAATGGTTGAACGAGAGGAAAATTGTAGGATTAGATGCACAAGTCATTAGAATAGATTGAGCTATTCATTAAAGTGAAATTTTTTTAATACTATATTTAACAATTTCTCCTAAAATACTATTTTACATGTCATCTAGTTAACAATAAC
Source organism: Cucumis hystrix (assembly GCA_025688845.1). Lineage (NCBI taxonomy): Eukaryota > Viridiplantae > Streptophyta > Magnoliopsida > Cucurbitales > Cucurbitaceae > Cucumis > Cucumis hystrix. The sequence continues at coordinate 17,800,933 of CM046894.1, forward strand.
AATATTGTCTAGTACATTTGATTATAGATTGATTCAATGTATATCTTGATCCTTAGATGACTAAATAAAAATAAACAAAAAAAAAATGTAGTTGTTGGTATCATTATCAACTTTTTAAATATATATTGATACGAAATAAACATGTATTTAGTTTTTATAATAAATGAAAAATATTGATATTAAAATAAACGTTTTAAATAGATAAAAACTAAAATAAATCAAAACTGGGCCATTTCTTCTTTTTCTTTCGGTTTGTTTTAGACCTTTTTCTTTTAACAAACATATGTATCATTTATGTCAATAAAGTAATGGTTCCTACTAGAAAAATACACCGATCTTCAATTGAATAGTGTTAAATGCCACTTCGAAAATTTTTGGACATTATTTTACCCTAAGTTTTTGCCTAGGTGACAAAATACTTTGGCATGCTTTGGTTGGTACTTTCATACATAATAATTTAAACAAACACTTAAAAAAATGTCAAATTTAGCATAAATCATCAACACTAATTAACATACTTTGTCCCACAAAGTCCAAATTTTGAATCTTCGTAAATTTAGTTGTTGTTCTCTAATAACATAAACAATTATGATAATATATAGATCAACAAAAACATAAAGATTGAACCGTTTAAATCTAATTATACGAAGAAATAAAAAACAAATTAAGTTGAATGGGATGAAATAGAATTTTGGTCGAAAATTATGAAAAATTTGAAAACGTTACATCGAAAAATGGCTAGTTCTATTCGTTAAAGATTCCACGAGAACGTTCATATAATCTTCTGAATTTGGATGTGCTGTTTAAAAAGTAAAAAATTTATTTCTTATTGGAACCATTTTAAAAGAATTGATAAAAAGAATGCTATGTATGGAGGACGAAAATATTTTACTTGTTATTTCTAAGCCCATGGATGAACAAACTTTTTCTCTCCTTTCTTCTAACCCAATGTGGTTTGAGTTTTTTTTTTTTTTTGTTTCTTCTCGTGTAATTCTTTTAAATGTTCTGTAATTTATTTTCTCGAATATTATTCTATGTATATCTTAATATATATTCAATTCAATGTATGGATTCACATTAATAAACCATTTTGATTTTCTAAATCATTAAATAAATAAAAAATTAAAAAAAAAACGTGGATGATACTATCATTTTCAACTCATATTATTATTATTATCATTATTTTGTTCATAAACAACTCCTAACTCAAATTACTGAAACTATAATGTTTAAATATAAAATAAATTCAAATAATGTATACTTTAGTTTCAGTTCACTGTACTCTTTATAATTTCAATAAAAAAAAGTGGTGTAATCCAATCTAATACCATAAAATATTCCATGTCAGTACCTTTTCAAATAATTATTTTTTCTAAACTAAACTATCATTTCCAACTCATAAAAAAGATTGTAAAAATATACTTGCAACTCAACTAAACTGGTATATATATATTTGTGAGAGTATAGATCTGGATTCAAATCACACCAGACTAAAGTTTTACTTAGTAGGATATTTTCAATATTTATATATATTCGCGTAATATATATTTGGAAGTTATTAGAATTACTTAACCAATTACTTCAATAGCTAATTTCAAAAAAATATTAATTTATAAAAATTAAATTTAAGATTTAATCCGGATATAAAAACTACTCAAAAAGTAGAAAATTAAATAAAAAAGAAGAAGAAAAATCATACATATATGAACTAAAATACTATATCCTATCTTTTAGAAAAATGATTGTAAATAGGTCAAAATCGAAAAAAAATTACAAAAAAATTACAAAAATATAACAAAATTTTATAATATATGGTAAACATCGCCATCAAATTGATAGATTATAAAAATACTTTAGTTTATTTTGTAATATTTAGAAACATCAATTTTCTTTCAAAAAAAAATCTACCAAAGTATATAACACAAAAGTTAGAGGTTATTTTCAAATATATAACAAAACAAATCAAAATATAACAAAATACCGATAAACCACGGTAAATCGAGATATTTTACTATATCTATAAATATTTTATCATTCAAAATAATTTTTCAAAATTATACTCAATGAATACAAAAGGTAAACAGTTTAAACAACATATGCGTTGCATTAAAAATTCGTTACATGATGTGTCAATCGAACTATTCTTTCGATAACACATGTCTTATACTTAGTGCGTATATATATATTTAGAAAACATCATGAACAAAAGTATTGGAGGTCAAAAAGACGTTGGTAAAACTTGGAAAATTGTAATGCTAGTAATAATCACGCGGTTGTACTAAGCACTTACCTTCCTTTAAAGAAAAGCTCAACTAAATTCACATTTTACCTTACCTCATATATTCACCTCTTTTCCTCTTTTTTTTTTTCCATTTCATTCTTTGAGTGCTTACCATTTTAATGAAAGTTTCAAAGTAATTGATTTTGGAAGTGCTTATAGCATACGCAATATGCAACCATTCCTTTTTCCCATTGAAAAGCATTTCACAATCCTTTCTTCATTTTATTGCTCAAGTTTTCTTTTCCCAACTTTTGTATCTTTTAGAAATAAAACTCTAACAAAAATGAGTTGGGAATTACACTTGCTTTGCAATTGGAATTACAATACTCAATTTTATAACAAATGCACACTTAATATTTGATTGCTTTGTGTGAATTACAATTATTACAAAAAAAAAATCTATTGTAAATAAACTTCTACAATGAAATATAGCACTCTGGTTAGGATCTCATGGATAGAAATGGCTAAAATTTATGAATTCTCATTCTAGCTTGGCCTGACCCATAAAACTCACTTTTTGAAGAAGGTCCATCTTTTGTAAATTCAACTTTTTCTTTTAAGCATTAACCGGACAAAATTAATAAATCAAAATTTGAAAGAGGTAAGGGAAAAATAGAAATGTGAAAGAGAGAGACTACCGCCATAAAAAAGCTATTATTATTTAAGACAAAGCTGCCTTGTACTTGTAGTTGAACAAAACCAACAAAACAACAAATGGAGGAAGTAAAAGCAACCTTTCTTCCCCTCTCTCTTTTTTTCCTTTCTCTCTATTGGCTTTGCGAATAATAATTGCTTGAGGTTGAAACTTTTGGAAGTGTGTTCTATTGAAAATGACTATCTACTTAAGGTTCTTCCTCATAACTATCAAAAAAAATTACTATGTTGTTTTTCAAGGACTCACAAGAATTATCATGTTCTTCGTCAAGACTCTCAAAAGAATTACTACGTTCTTCTCGAGATCTTTTTGAACAAATTATTTTTATTCCTCCCTATAAATTCCATACTCTTAGTGGCAGTAAAAACCGATTGTGTCGGACTATCCACTTTTCTTCAGTTCCATGGTAATTCTACCTCTAGAACTTCAGTTTTGTGAGTCGACATTTGAGAATTACAGTGTTTCTAATAACGTAGAAAGTACCTTCTGGATACTTTCCAAAATATTTTGATTTTCTGGATTTGAAAAGTTCTACAATCGTATCAGTGGCCTTCTACAACATCAAATTGGAGACCGAATAAGAATTTTCGTTTCATGCATCATGTCTCATCATCACGAATCATCCTTGTTTCAATCTTGAAAGCCTCTAGTCCATCTTTTGGGCTTCCAAAAATTATTTTATGAAATTGCTAAAATCAATTCAACATTTTCTTTCAATTAAAAACATGTTTGGAAGTGATTTTAAATTTCTTTTTTGTTTTTCCAATCACCCTTAGAAAAATTGATAAGATTATACTTATTATTTGTATAAGTAATGTATTTTTGTGCACATCCTTATTTTTCTATGTCTTAACCTAAACATTTCATTGTAACAACAAAGCTACTAAATTGCTGGTCATTCATAAGAAAGATCTCTCAATAACCATAGATTCCAATTTGACTTTTGAAGAACTTTGTCCACATTCATCCTTAATGAAACATTTCTCTAAAATACGAACAAATCCCTACAACCTAAGAAATTTTTTATAAGAAAGTTAGAGGTGTCATATTGAATATTAATTAAATATAGTACTCTTGTTAAGGTCTCATGGATAAAAATCGCTAAAATTTATGAATTCTCATTCTAGTTGGCCCATAAAACTCACTTTTCAAGAAGGTTCATCTTTTGTAAATTCAACTTTTTCTTTTAGCATTAATCCGACAAAATTAATAAATCAAAATTTAAAAGAGGTAAAGAGAAAATAGAAATGTGAAAGAGATAGAGTTGACTACCATAAAAACGCTATTATTATTTAAGACAAAGTTGCCTTGTACTTGTAGTTGAACAAAACCAACAAAACAACATATGAGAAGCAAAAGCAACATTTCTTTCCCCTCTCTTTTTTTTCTCTCTCTATTGGTTTTGCAAATAGTAATTGCTTGAGGTTGAAACTTTTGGAAGTGCGTTCCATTGAAAATGGCTATCTATTTAAGGTTCTTACTCAGACTCGTAACATGTTGTTCTTCTTACTATGTTCTTTCTCAAGGACTCCAGAATTATCATGTTCTTTGTCAGTACTCTCAAAAGAATTAGCACGTTCTTCTCGAGATCTTTTTGAACAAATTATTTTTATTCGTCCCGCAGATCGTGTTGGAATATCCACTTTTCTTCGGTTTCATGGTAATTTTGCCTCTAGAACTTCAGTTTTGTGAGCCGACATTTGAATTATAGTGTTTCTAATAACGTATAAAGTACATTCTGGATGCTTTCCAAAGTATTTTGATATTTTGGATTTGAAAAGTTATGCAATCGTATAAGTGGTTTTTTACAACAACAAATTGGAGATTGAATTAGAATTTCTGCTTCATGCAACATGTCTCCCCATCACGAATCATTTTTGTTTCAATCTTCAAAGCTCTGAAATGATATATAGGAGGTGTGCCATATGTTTTTCCAAAAACATTATAAAAGAACCAAGAAGAAAAAAAGTAGTGTTGCCCACTGCTTATTAAAAAAAAATAGAGAAAAACTAACAACATACAATTTTAACAGAATTACGAAACAAATGTATACTTTTTGTTGTAGCACGTGATAGACCGTCAAAGATAGACTTTTCTTTTCCATTTGAACCAGAGTCAATAAAACAACTCTACAAGACATCAACATATAAACACAAATGTATCACCATATAAACACAGACACATGGAGATAAAAGGGAGTGGTTCAAGGCAGATGAAGAAGAAGAAAGACATTCCAAGAAGAGAGAGTAGCATGAAATCTTTCTATATAATGATTTAGCCTCAATGTACTATCGTGCAAATTCATTCATATTTCTTATTTTCTTAAGCTTTTAATTTATGAGTGTAATTATAGGTTAGAATCATGAGTTTGGAGAGAATACCATAGAGCAGATTCATTTGTTTAGCCCGATTATTGATTAAAAAAATCAATTTTCAAAAGAGGAATTGTCATAGAAAAAAAATTGTTTACAAACTATAATTGAAAAAACTTAAATAGACGTAATATAATAGTATAAATTGATCATTATATATACCCACCCATGCATGTTTAAAATAATTTTGTATAGTGATGACTATATACACTTGCATATTTAAAGTTGTATATAAGGTTAAATATATAATCACATCAAGGTACAATATTATTTAAAATATATATAGGTATTATTTAAAACATACATATGCACTCATCATAAATTAATTTAATATAAGTATATAAAATATATACAAGGATATATCGTTCTATTTAAACTGTAATCAATTTTTGATACCTTAAGAATTTATCAAATTAACTTTTAATATATGAAAAACAATAGAGAATGGACATAACATAAGGATTATAAATTAGAAGTTAGTAAAGTATGTGGTATATATGAAAAACAATACAATATGGAAAGAAAATACGTGACATATATATTTCATTCAGTATAAATTTTCTTAATCGAAAAACTTCACTGACATACTATAATTCATAAATTTCATAAACAAAATTAATAATTTGAAACAAATATATACTCACCAAAAAACTTGAAGGAAACGAACGGAATAAGAAAGAATGAATGAAAAGACTATATTGGAAGAAATTTTGACTAAAATTATCGAAAAAATAATCGGAGGAAAATTTTGATTAAAATCACACCCTATTTGAATTAATTATTTATCATATTTACCTAAAATATCTAATAAATGACAATCTCAAAATTAAATAAAAATAAATATATTAAATAATTAACTAACCAAATAAGTAAGTTTTAATATAAATAATGGTGGAATAAAATATTTATGACAATATATTATATATATTTTTCAAATAGAGATCTCTTCACTTTTCATATATTTTTTTCTCTAATATTAATATGTAGTTTTATTATTTAAGCTCAATTTTTGTTTAAATCTGTACTCGCAGTTTTGTAAAAATGATTACAATATTGTGTTCCAATGTGTAAATAGAATATTATATAGGATATTCGATTTAAAAGCGATTAATGAAAGGATAGAGGACTCTGGTTAGAGCCTCATGGGTAGAAAGCCCAACAATTTATGAGTTCTCTCTGTAATTTTGGGGCTGACCCATAAACCTCCATCTTTTGGGGCTGGCCCATAAACCTCCATCTCTCGGGCCTCCAACGGTCAGAAAAATAAAGTATATTTATGGAAAGATTGAGCACTCGAATCGAACGCAAAATTTCCCTCTAATTCACTATTGGCAATCTCCCCTTTTCCTCATCAGCTCACTTGCTAGTAATCCAGGTTTTTCTTGTTCTTCCAATTTCTTCCCTTCAATTGCTTCTCTGACTCTTCTTTTTACCATTACTTAATCTGCCGTTTTGTAGATCTTCTACGGTATTTTATTAAAGGGTTAAATATTGTTGTAATTTATTGTGTTCATTCACTTTTTTTTACCATCAACTGTTCATTTCTCCCACGTATGCCATGGTAATTAGGGGTTTCTTGAAAAGAAAATTAATCTATTGATTTACTGCTTTTTCTTGATTACATTTGTTGTTATTTTAATTTCTGGGAGATTTTGTCGTAGGCCACATTAATGAGGAAATTATCAAAACCCTCTTTGAAGTCATTGTTTTTTTTTTCTAATCCTTGTGATGTTCCATGGTATTAAATTTCTATTAATTTTTTTTTTTTAGGGGACACTTGTTGAGTTGCGTTCTAGAATGGGTGAAAAAACATTTGAAGATGGTGGCCAAAATCTTTCAGCCATTGAAACTAATCCTTCTAAAGGGATTTATGGTAATCAGAATTCAGAAAGTAACATTGCATGTATGACACCAGAGAAAGCTGATGAGTATTTGAAAGGAAAATTGAAAGAAGAAGGAATCAAACTTCAAGAAAAGTGAGTGTCTAAAACGTTTAGGGTATAAAATTTGTGTTGGTTGCTAAGCTTTGTTCACAAGCATTTCATAACGTTTATGTTAGTTTTTTGTTATATAATTTACTTAAAATTTTGAAATGGTTTTTTAATGATAAGTTTGTGGATTTAAACATAATGGAAAATGAAATTATCTTGAATATTTATGGAAGAAAATAAGAATTTTAACAACATTTTGTCACTACAAATTTGACTTCACTTGAACTCAATTGGATTATATACAGATGCCGGGCAATTGTAGAGTTCTTTACTTGCTTTACTTCCTCGTTGAGGCTGCTTAAAATGAGAAAGAGGATGTCTACCTTTCACAATGTATCCGGTCAGGTGTCGGTTATGACAAAAAGGTGTGCAAAAGTAAACTACTTATACTAAATAATGAATATAATCTTAACATTTCTCCTTGGCAGTCATAATTGGAAAAGGAAATCTATTGAATTTAGAGTATGTTTGCAACTAATTTTTTTAGAAAACTTTCGGTTTTAAATCACTCCCAAACATGTTGTGTTCTTTGCTTTTTCTCTTCCAGAATGTTTTTGGACAAACATCTAGCACAGATATTATATATCATTCCTGAAGCAGTGAATATTGATAAAGTGATGATTCACGACAAGAAGACATTGTGCATGAAACCGGAAATGATAATCAATCTTCAGTTAGATGTTGTAAAAGGTCACTCCGAGCATTCTGATTTTCTGGCATTACACAAAGTTTTTGCTTCAAGGGTATCAAAATACTTTGCAATGCATCCGGAGGTACTTTCGTACATTATTAGAAACTGATTGTAATTCAAACGAAACCACACAAAGTTATACCAAAACAAGCATATTTTTTGGGTTTTTGACAGTAGAGTTTAGAAGTTTAATTCTAAAAAAACAAAACGGTTACCAAATGTAGCCTTAGTTATTTTTCTTATTTGGACTTATACCAAATCCTTTCATGCTCATATTTTGATTATATTCTTCCAGAAAAGTGAAGTTCCGGAAGGGGAATTACCATGGCCCTTCAACCGAAGAAAAATATTCTCTCTTGATCAATTGTCTGATAATTCTTCTAGATCTCGGCCAATATCCATAGATTCCTATTCCGATTTGACTTTAGAAGTACTTTGTCCACATTTATCCTTCAAGAGACATTTCTCTAAGAAATTCATTTCTAGCGTAGAGATATCAGAACCAGTTGCATCTTCTATTGTTGTTTCACCGTCCATTCCAGCTAAGTTGCTTGAAGATATTCCGACGATCTCTCCTCAAGTTGCTGCTGCTAATTCTTCCGACAGTCCTCTTGTTAAGTCTGTCCTGTCTTCTGCTTCTAGCAGCATAATGACACAAACACCAGTACAGTTGACACCAAAGAGATCAATGCTGCCAAGTTCAGAGGTGAAAACAAGGAAACCTGCAAGTGTAGGAAGTGTATGTAAACCTGCAAAAAGGTTTCTCAACTTTTCTGGCATGGAAAGTGATAATGGTGAGTCGAGTCTAGCTGTGGATGATTTGCAATGCTATGAAATCCCTGGAAAGAAGAACTTTCTCGACGAGCATTTCCAAAAGAAGAATTATACCACTAAAGAAGTTATTTGTCAAGAATCATCTTCTTCTTGCTTGCCTGAACTTGTTTGTGTTGTCTACAACATTTTCAAGTCTGTGAACTGCTCTTCAATTACCAAGGAGGAGCTCGTGCACAAGATTATAATGAATTGTCTTGATATTACTGAGAGAAGTATGTATGGGCTTTTTAAGTAATTAATCCTAATTTGATATGAATTTTTGTTTGACGTATTTGTTTGCTTGCAGGAGAAGTGGAAGAGAGAATCGAGCAGCTCGAAAAGTTGGTTCCGAATTGGATCTCCAAGAAATTGACAATTAGTGGGGATGTTACTTTTAGGTGAGTCATTCGAGTATCTTCTACATGCCTTTTTTAAAAAAGTATATGAGGTTGATAGGTGAATCAATTTAGACCCTTTGTTAGTGAATTATAGGTATCTTTTTATTTAAAATCAGTTCAACATCACTTCAATAATATGCTCCTTATGGTTTAGACAAGGTTAAAATTTAGTCCCTATAGTTTGATAAAACTTTGCAGAGTTCCTATAGTTTAGTATAATCTTCTTAAATGGTTCCTACTTTAAGGAAACTATTTATGAAGCTTTTATCAAACTCTAGAGATTAATTTCTTTGTTCTATAAGAACTAAATTTTAATTTTCTCTAGATTATAGGGACCAAATTTACAATTTATACCATCTATGTGATGATTATCACATTTCTCTCTAATTTTTACACAAATCAAGTCTTAAATATGTTTGGAAGTTCATTTATAATTTATTTTTTCGATAATCGACTATGAAATATTAGCTTTAGTGACTGACATTCTCAATGGAAATATAATTAGATGTGACTCCTTGAATGCTAACAGTGTCACTTGCTGCAGCATCAACACAAAGGAAGACTTGGAATCGATTGTGGCGAAAACAGCTCGCATTTGAGAAGTTCCCAAAATGGGGTCTCCACGTAACATATTGTCTTGAGTCTCTTATATTTTTACACAGTTAAACTGATTTTGGTCCTTATGGTTTTGAAGAAAGTTGAATTTGGTCTCTACTAGAGTATTTATGAAACCATGGAGACTTGGAAAATTCTTTCCATGGCAATTTTTTTTGAACTAAGTTTTCATAGGGCTAATCAAATGAGAGTTGTTTGATTTCTCTATTTCCATTGTTTTGTATAGTATCTTGATTGGTGAAATGTGCAAAATTGCCGGTGATCTTACACAATTATTCAGCTGCAATTATGTCGGATAGAATAAGTTTACAAAATTAGTTCCATAGTAAATACTTATTTACTTCATCAAAAAGGCAAAAAAAAATAAAAAAAAAAAAAAAAAAAAACTTACTTAATACGCCTCATACATATATGATATATATTTGATATATCACCCATACATATTTGATACACTCGACACTACCTTTCTAACATACACTTATACACTTGGTCCACATTTGATACACACTTTGATATATATTTATGACAAAAAAATTGAATAACTACAAATAAAAGGCTATTATAATTCAAACTAAAATAATCTACATCTACACCACACCATTATAACTAAACTATAATAACAACATTAAAATATACAACATTAAAATCGAATTCATATGTTATGATCATAATTTTTAACCATAGAAAGGTTTAATTATTTCATTATATTATATGTTTAATATTCATAAAAGAACACAGCCTGTTGGCGGCTTGGCGCCCGCCGGGAAAGCAATACAATGAGAAACAAAAACAACGAGCAATTTCAATCTCTCTTTCTCTATAATTTCCTATAAATAGACAACTTTTTCAATTCCAATATCATCATCTACATAAGAAACAAAATCACCATAAAAGAAATGAAAAACTTTGCATTACTGTGTTTTCTTTTCATTGTCATTGCCTCATCTGAGGTACGCTTCTGCAGAGCGGACGCCTCCCCCGATGCGGTCCTCGACACCGACGGAAAGAAGCTTCGAGCCGGTGATCAATATTACATTCTCTCAGTTTACAACAGAAATAGCGGCGGATTAAGCATCGGCGGTATCTACGGATACGAAAAATGTCCCATCAACATCCTCCCCGAATCTTACGATTATTTACACGGTCTTCCGGCGACGTTTTCCCCCGTAAACCCTAAGAAAGGTGTGGTCCGAGTTTCTACCGATTTGAACATCCAATTCGAGGCGAACACGAGGTGTGGAATATCGACGGTGTGGAAAGTAGGTAAGTTTGATGAATACTTGAAGCAGTATTTTGTGATGATGGGCGGAACGAAAGGGAATCCGGGGTGGGAAACGATCGAAAATTGGTTCAAAGTGGAGAAGTATGGTAAGAATTATAAGTTGGTGTATTGTCCAACAGTTTGTAAGTATTGCAAAGTAATGTGCAAAGATGTGGGATTATTTTACAAGAATGGAAGGAGGGTTATTGCTTTGAATGATGCTCCATTCCCTGTTATGTTCAAGAAAGTTTGAATTTGAAGCTGATGATCATGATGAGAGGGAAATTAATGACTACATTTTCTCTCTCTATATCCAATGTAATAATAAATAAATTGTTGTAATCATCTTTATTGCAATAAAAGTTTATAGTTATTTTATTGAAAATTTGTTATAAATGACAAAAATTGAAGCTAATCATTCCTAAAATATCGCAAAATAGTCAATATTTTTACATTTATATGAATTTGATATTACCGCATTCATTATATCGTAAAAAATTCACAAAACACAAAACGTAATCATCAAAGTACTACTAATGTAAATAATAATAATTTTAAATAATAATCATGTTAAAGAAATCGTAAAATTAATAACTTCAAAATTTTCGTTAGCATCAACATTTTAAACCTTGACTAAAAACAACTATCATTGTTTAAAGAAGGTAAAGCTATTTATTGCTTTATTAAGGGTAGAAAATTATTATAAGTGACAAAATTGTTTGAAATATTTAAAAAATATAACAGAACTTTAAATTTATCAATTATATATAAACATTCAATGTTATAGATACTGCTAGAATACTATCAATGTTTGCATAAGTAATAAAATATTTATCCTCCATAGAAAAATGAAGTGTAACGAAGTTTTTGTCAATCAAATTTTTAATATTTTTTTTCTTAGCTGTTGATTTTTTTTTTATTATTATTATTTTAAAGAAAACCTGTATAATATCTTTATTAATCATTTGAGTTTTTGTTAGTTTGTGTTGGATGAAAATGTATAGAAAAGAAAGAGAAAAAGAAAAGTCCGTGTGTGTAAAATAGAAGTGTCAACATTTTCCAAGAGTCAAATACATACATACATCATGTGCAAAGCTAAAAGAGTTGTAAATGCAATCACATGAAAGCAATTAGTTTGACTTCAAGTAAAGATAATTTACTTTTTATTTTATTTTAAAATATATACTATTAGTTATTCTTGACGTTTTTTTTGACAGTTTTTATTAAAACTGTCAAGAATATCAAAACTGCAAGCGTTAAGTATTGTCAGTTTTATAGTAGTATATTAACTTTAAAATAAACTTAGCTCAACTTGATATTGGACAATAAAATATCTCGAATTCAAATCTTCTAATTTTTAATTTGTACTATTTTTTTTTCTCTCTTTTTTTTTGAAAATTTATCTTTACTAAGGAACTTAACGGACATGATAGGCTCAAAAAAGCTTTGACGGCCAATTAATTAAAATTTTATTGGCCCTTAGTCAAAAACTTGTTTTTGTATTCAATGTGTAGATCCCGGGGTTTCTTTACAAACTAATTATGATATAATTTTAGTTAAATACATGATTAATTACTTAATACCAATTTTATAATCAATAAAATTGCTTACTTTATTTTTCTTTCTTTAAAATTAAAAAAATTAACTAAATATATCAACTTTGAAATTATGTTTCACTTTGTTGAATTTTTCTTTTCTTTTTCCTCTTTGGATCCATTGTTTGACAGCTAGAAGCCATTAATTGGCACCACATAAGTCATAAACTACAATATAAAACTAGTAATAAAAACATATACAAAAAAGCCAAACAATAGTAGAATTAAACAAAGATAAAGTAAGTTAAAAAAAAATTAACAAGATCGATGAACTAATAAAAGGACTACACTATGGTTATGAAGAAATCTGCATTACTCACTTTTCTTTTCATTGCCATTGTCATTGCCTCATCTGAGTTACGCTTCTGCAGAGCTGATGCGTCACCGGATGCCGTCCTCGACACCGATGGAAAGAAGCTCAGAGTAAGCAACAAGTACTACATCCTCCAGCAATTCAAGGCAGCGGTGGTGGTGGAGGTTTAGCCATCGGCAATATCCGAAAAGAATACGATAGATGTGGTGTCAACGTCGTCCAGGAGCGTTACGAACAATTCGATGGTTTTCCCACGACATTTTTACCAAAGAACCTTAAAAAGGGTGTGGTTCGAGTCTCCACCGATTTGAACATCGAGTTTGATGGGACTACGAGGTGTGTGAAATCAACGGTGTGGAGATTAGGAACATTTGATCGATATTTGAGGCAATATTTCGTGACGATTGGCGGAACGAAAGGGAACCCGGGGCGAGAGACGACGGAAAATTGGTTCAAAATAGAGAAATATGGGAATGGTTACAAGTTGGTGTATTGTCCAAGAGTGGTGTGTAAGTATTGCAAAGTAATGTGCAAAGATATTGGTATATTCGAGAACAATGGGATAAGGGGTCTTGTTTTGAGCGATACGCCATTTCCCGTTATGTTCAAGAAAGTTTATGATTGATCAATGTGAAAGATGTCAAGAGGTCAGGTTTTGGGTGTGATCTGTGTTGAAATTTCAACCAATTCTCAATTTCTATTGTAATAATATATCACGACTTAATTTCATGAAATAAATAAAATATATCTCTAGTTATTATGTATGCTTTTATATATATATATAAACAATTGGATACTAGACATGGACCTAATAATAGGGTAAATTGCAAAAAAACACAACTGAAGTATGGTAATAATTGTAATTATATCAACAAAATTGGATGCTAAAACTATGTGTTGATTATATACGATTTTGAATTCAATTTTTATCATTTGTGGGTCCAACTTTTACAATTATTTGTAAGTATGAGGATCCAATTTTCACACTTTTAGAAGTTCAAAATTTCTTTATATTGCTATTGAAAGTTTGAGGTGTATTTGTAACTCGCACTTTGAGTACGAGCCTAACACTTTTGTTTTTGGTCTTTGATGAAAGATAAATTGCATCAAATGATAAAAATATTTTTAAAAAAACTCACTCATTGAGTGAAGGACTCTCTGTTGTGCAATTTACTTTATGTTGTCATGTGTCAAATTATATATAAAAAAATTCATCCTAATCATTGTCTAAAGATTTCATTTTCTCTTTAATTAATATTTGTTAGAGCCAGAATAATTGTGAGAAGTTTTGCTAATTTTTTAAGTTAGCAAATGAGAATATTTGGTTATAATAACCTTAATTCTTCTTCTTCTCGCAGTTCTATGCAGTTTCTTTAAATTCACTCAATTATTTTTTTAAAAAATAAAGAATATATGACCAAGCATTATTTTACAAATTCGCACAGACTTAAAAAAAATTATAAAATATATGATTTTATTCTCAAATTCAAACGTCAGTAATGAATTTTCAATCAAACCACTGTAAAAATCGATTATGGTCGGTTTAGTAAATGTTCAAACCGATCCGACTATAAAAGGGTACAATCTCATCAACCAATTGATGGGTTTAAAGCCTTTAGAATCTTTATCTAGCCGTCCATGATTTGGTTAGTGGCTCGATTTTTTTTGGTCAATCATATTTGTGAAGAATTCTATTTCAAAATATTGGATAAACTATTAAATATAAAACTTGTTTTTTATATATCATTGTGAAGTCATCTATCTCATCAGACTGGATAAGCTATTAAATATAAGATTGTTATCTCATTTTTCAAACTAATATGGTTTTTAAAAATTAGGGAAAAAGAAGTCGTCGGAAATTTAATTTATTTCAATAAACGTAGAGAAAAGGGAAATTAAAAGCCTTTGATTCACAGATTTGTATTAAATTTTTTTTAATTCACAGAAATATAATTTTAAAAAAAGCACTTTGATTCACAGTCAACAATTCTCAATATTCAAATAGACATATTATATATTAAATACAATCACATGAAGTTTAATAGTTTGACTTTACAAACTTTATCGAATCTGATGTGTTCATCTTAGAACACGATAGGCTTAATATATATATATATTAATATTTGGTTTAAGATTTGGGTAGAATTGAATAAATGTACACTACCTAGATGTACCGAAAAGGATAAGCATATAAGTTGAAATTTTTTAGCTTTTTAACTAAATTTCTATGATTTATCTTGTTCGAGAGGTTGAAAAAATTGATCCAATGAGTTTTAATTTTTTAAAAAAATGCTAATTTTATAACACAAAAATTTGAGTTATTTCTCATTTTCTTAGTATATATCTTGACAACTGGAAAAATAATTCATTACTTTTTTTGTAGTTAATTCAATGTGGAACATTGAAAAATTAATTGATTTTGAAATTTAAAAAATTTTAATAACGATTTTGGAATTCAATAGAGTTGCATGTGGCCAACTTTGAGCATAACGTAACACCCCAACATTTTAGATCATAATATATTACCAAAAATAACTTTTTCTCCCTTTTCCAATCAAATAATATATATATATATATATGAAATTGATTTTGCTAAAACTCAATAAAAAATTAAAGAAAAAATTGGATTATCAACTAGATAATCCTTAATTCATAGTATGAGTAATTTTATATTTTTAACGCTAATTTTTTTTTTCAATATAGTAAAATTAATTAATTTTTCTTATATATTATAAATATAAAAAAATTAGAATGGTTAAATGATCATCACTTAAAATTCTTTTATAAAAACACCAATTTTTGCAAATGTGAATATCAAACCCATGCAAATGTACTGCCACGTCATGACGGCAAGTTGAAAAATGATGCATCTGATCAAATAGAAGGAGAGAAAATAGTGAGCAATTTCGAGTCTCGCTCTCCTCTACGCTATAAATACAAAACCTTTCCCTGTCTAATTAAGCATCCAAACAAAAGAAAGTCCACATTCAAAAGAAAAATGAAGAATTTCGAAATATTATTCTATTTTCTTTTCATTCTCCTTGCCTCAACTCAGCTGATCCGCTTCTCCACAGCCGACGCTTCGCCGGAGGCCGTCCTCGACATCGACGGCAAGAAGCTCCGAGCCGGCGTCAACTACTACATCCTCCCTGTTTTCCGCGGCAGAGGCGGCGGCCTAACCTTAGGCAACCTCCAATCAGAGAAATGTCCACTCAATGTCGTTCAAGAACAACTAGAAGTAATGAACGGATTTCCAACAACATTTCATCCTGTAAACCCTAAAAAAGGAGTGGTCCGAGTTTCAACCGATTTGAATGTACAATTCGAGGCGAGTACGATCTGCGTGACATCGACGGTGTGGAAATTGGACAAATTCGACGAATCAACAGGACAATGGTTGGTGACGATCGGCGGAAGCAGGGGAAATCCGGGAGTGGAGACGGTGGATAACTGGTTCAAAATTGAGAAGCATGGCAAGGATTACAAATTGGTGTTCTGTCCGACTGTTTGCAATTTCTGTAAAGTTATGTGTAGAGATATTGGAATCTTCTTCAAGAATGGAGAAAGGGCTTTGGCTTTGAGCGAGACGCCATTCCCTGTTATGTTCAAGAAAGTTTAATTGAAGAAGATTGGAAGATTAAAGTGAATGAGTTTGTGTTTAATTAATGTATAAGTGTTTTATCTTAATTAAATAAAAGATATGGTTATTGTTTGTTAATAAAATACTCAGATTTGATTGTTTTCCCGTAAGCTGTTGTTCTCTTTCACTCAAAAGTATCTCTTTCTTTTCCTATTCACAAGAAAGTTTGAAAAATAGCAAAATAAAATAAGTAGTACATTTTTAAAATAGCAATAAGATGTATTATGAGCTATTTTTTTATATTTTTTTTATCATCTAATACAATTTTTTTATTATTATTGCCGTTTGTTTTAAAGAAAAAATAAATGAAGTCCGAACTTTTGTGTTCGATTTGCATTGATTGAATATGGGTTTACTCAAGATCTAAAAAAAATTGTGTATAGATAATAAATGGACGTTAAATTGAAAAGTGGACTTTGTTTGAATTATATTTGTTGTTGGTTTAAAGTAATGAGACGTGGGGTCTATTCCGATTTGAATCTACTAGTTGTTAGCATTATTTTTATCGTTATCGTTATTGTTATTCTTAATGACAAAGCTAGTAGTAATAGATGAATCTTCTCATTTATGCTTAGTGGTAAAGGTAATACTAATAATAATTGTGACAAAATATGTAAGTAAAAGAAGATCGAAAGCAATTCAATTGGTTTAACAATGAATTTCTTTTTATGATTGCATAACTTTTCATTACAGTTTGGTAAACATGTTAATTAGTATATATGTATGCTATGAGATTTGATGTTGAAATTGTCATACACCTATTTAAAAGTTGTTTGTTTTAAGATAATTATTTAAAAGATTTTAATTTTTAAATTAAAATCTTATTTCATTTCATTTGATAAATATTAGTGAAACCATTAGATAATTATATTGGTTATTTAAATCCAAATGATTGAAAGCATCTTTTTAGTGGTTTTGAAAACGACGAAAGTAATTCTAACCCTCTCTAATTTTATGAGCGGAGACAATAGATCTTTAAGAAAACATATTTCAAAATGACCCAACAAATGTGGAAAAAATATTAAAAAGAACGGATACATAGCTTTGTTGAACTCAAGATTAGATAATACATATATAATTATGAAAGTTTAATCTACAACCTATTTGTGGATCTAACATAAATATATATAGACTCAATAATACATTTTAGGTACTTAGCTAAAAAATAAACCAACTATTATTGGAAGTTAAAATATATGTTATAAATGTATATATTAAAGACTAAAAAGATATATTCATCGGTATCATATTGGTTTTCCTCTATATATTATATAAATAACATAAGATTGAGAGAGTTCAAGTCCTGAGATTTATGCTAAATCCGCTAGTGATTAACTAGAGAACCAGATGTAAAATCAAAAGAAAATAACAAAAATTCCTGAGCAAATAAAATATTTTACATATTTCAATCAAGCCCACTTAGATACACAGGGATGTGGGAAAACTAAACTTAAACAACAGTCATCGAATGTACATACAAAATACAGAGCAATACATTCATTAGAAACACTCCAAGATGTGAGTATGTGAAATACCTATCAAATTCCTAAGTTCAAAAAGCACTCACTTCTATGAATGGGAAGCAAAAGCAACACCATCTTCGGCCAGAATTGGTTAGTTTCATGATATATCTGTGGACTGTTGCATTGAATTGTTAGCCATGGAAATGGCCTTCTGAAGATTTGTAAATGCCTTTTCATATCTCAAAAATCCCATAAACCAGAAATCAAAGTTGTCATCCGTCACCACTTCGATGTACTTTTTTGCTGGATCATTAACATTCTCACTTTGATTGGCTTTTCTGATCTTCTTTAATGGTATCAAAACCTGTAGAAAATCACACTCCACTGTCATTTTCAAAGGGTATGATCTTTAGCAGGTATGAATTGCATGTTTGGAAGTAATTTTGAGTGACTAAGGTCACTTTCGTCATGCATTTTTTATTGATTTTGGGCCTAACAAGAGTAAACATGCCCTAACAGGTTGGGAAAAGTGGTAGTTTAGTGCTAGAGAGATCCTTCTCAGCTTTTTGAAAGTTAAACTCTTTTCCCTTTTTGCTTTTAATACAAATAAAGATTGTGGAGTTTTAAATTACTCTCAAGAAAGAACTTTATTTAAATACACCTTTATGTAAGGGGGGAAAGTCATCAGACTGCAAAGCAGGGGTCTTAATATACCCCTTTAATTTGGAAGTATTATATATCTTAAAAGGTTAGCTTGTAATATTTTGCATCTCATGGAAGTTTTGAACCGTATGGTGTTCAAACTTTCACAGATTAGATAGTTCGAAATTACGATCTTGGTCCTAGATCCCAAGGCTTCATCAAAATTCTTGATAAGAACTAAGCACATATGGATAGTTACATCATAGCTTTCACCTAGACACTTTTCAGTTAGTTCAATCACTTTCTCCCAACGAACAGTTGGTGATCTTTTATATAAAAAGACCAGCCAAAATTGTCAGTATCTATATGTGTATCTTCCATTCTACACCTAAAATCTTTGACTTCCATTTTCTGAAAACCAGAACTTTATGTTATATATATGGTCAAATCAAATCAATCAAACATGACTTGTGTGCAATCTCCTACGTGTCTAAAAGAATAAATGTTTTACATCTTTCCGACCCTGAGTCGAATGCTTAAGTGCAAAGAGATTACCTTATAAGGTGTTTTGAGCAATTCTCCAGTTGGTGAAGAGAAAGTGATACTTTGCTCACTGCAGAAAGCAACCTTCTCTGTAGATATGAAAAGAAGCCCAGCAATGGGCCCTGCACTTGTTGATAAGTAGCATTGAGAGGCCTTCAAAAGCTGCTCTCCTTCTACAATTCCAAAAACCTGTTTGAATATGTTCTTTCTGCCACCTTGTTGTATAATTTTTGCCCCTAGTCTCAATTTACCTTTAGCAGTTACCAAGAATTTAGGCCCCAACTTAACTACAGATTTCACACAAACACAAGATTACCCTCATTCCATCATATCATATTGTGATAAATTTCAGATGGCATTTCCACAAACAGGTAGTGTTCAATACATTTGTACAGCAAAAACTATCGATCCTTACCATGCTCGTATACCCGAAATACAAATCCACCTCGTTTCCTGATGAATTGTTTATTACGCCCCGATTTTGAATTATCATTACCTGCAAAAAATGACTACCCCATCAATCTTAGATGAACAGAACGGCGCCAAGATCGAGAGAAGAGTGATTTTTACCGGAAGAAGAAGGAGAGCCATCGGAATAAAGAGGACTGTGGATTGAGCTGACAGGTTCAGAAAAAGACGAGTTCCTATCCGGCGTTTTGTCGAAAGATTTCATCATAGGGCTTCGAACAACGAAAGCTACGAAATTCTGAACAGTGGCCGGAATCGCCTTCCGACGGAAGAGCGATCAACCGGACAAAGAGATTGGAAATCAATCTGTAATTTATGGAATCAACTCTACCTTTGAATCGTAACTTCCATCGAAAGAAACGGGAGAATTTGTGAGTAGGAAATTCTATTTTCTGGAAAGAGAAAATTGGAACAAGATCACGGAACAAGTGGAGTTAAAATAATAACGCGTAAGCAGAAAGTTCCCAAGCAACTTCATAAACTTTGAACAACATTTTCTTTTCTTGTTTTGTGATAAAAGAAAATTCATGTTGAAGTTGATAGATCCAAATTTGATGTATAGGAAAAGGTTAAGGGAAGAAAATAGCGCAGAAGCAAGACGACAAGGAAGGAGTGGGTCACCTGGGAAACGATTTAGTAAATACATTAATACTAAGTTTGATTATTTCAAAATAATAATACATTAACTGATGAGTTATTTTGCCCTTAATGCATGGAAGGAGACAAACTATACACAAAATATTTACAAATACAAGGGGTTTTTTTTCGATGCTAATAAAAAAAAATAGTTTGTCCATTTTAGAAGAAAAGTTTACAAAAATGGCAAAAACACTTACGATAATAGAGTTCATTTTATCTATATTTTTTAAATTGTAAAAATGGTAAATATAAGAGTAAATTATCGTCTGATTGTCGTAATTACTAATCATATTTATTAAATTTACAATATGCAAAAAATGAAGTGTTATGAGCTGTTTTTTTCTAATTTTATTTTGTCATTTAATACAATTTTTCTTTTATAATTTCATAATAATCTATAATTTATATAGATAAATATACTATAGATAAATTGTAATATTTTATTATATTTTGTAAATATTTGTTTCATTCTATTATGTTTGAAAATAGTTATATATTGTATGGTAGAAAAAAAAGGAGAAAATATTTTTACAATTAATCTCACGTTTTTCTAAAGATTATAATTGAGGATTTAGAGAACTTTTTTCAAATATTTACGAAAGTTGAGGTTTTAAATTGGTCCATCTACGAAGTATAAGATTTAAATTAATGCACTTAATTTTAGAGTATAAATCATTCAAATATTAGTTTAGATTTCAAATTAATACAATTATTAATTTATGGTTTAAATTGGTGTAACCTAAGTTTAAGCATATCAATTGGCTTTTGCCTTGTATTTTTTAAAGGAATTTTCTTACAAATATATAAAAAAACTTGACAAACTATACAACTTCATAGAGCAAATTATTTTAGGAATAGGCAGAAAAACGATAGAAACCTAGTCCATGGTCAAAACTGAACCAATTTATGTGCAAAATCGAAAAGTTTTAAATTAAATTTAAACGGTTCGGTTTCTATTTTGAAAACCACTCTTGAAATCGAACCAAATTTAATATATACTCTTTCATTTATTAAAAAAGTATTTTTTGAACCCCAATTAGCATGTAATTCGTCTAAACCATTGTTACACAATCTCTACCCAAAATTAAACGTACCAATATCAAATATTTGGTACGTTTAGATTTGACTATAAATATAATTGATCTTAAAAAAAGCATGAGATAATGACACAATCTTTTAGAAGATAAAAAAAAAAAAAAAAATCTGGAATATTAAAAAACGATGGCTCAGTCATTTTTTATTTTATTATATTTATAAAAATTAACTTAAAAAGTATAATTTTATTTATTTAAAAAAAAAAATGTTTAGTTTAGGGTTTATGATTGTTTTTTAAACGAACTACCAGCCCCCTTCCCTCCGTCTCTCTCATCTCGCATCCTCTCTTCCTCTTTCGTCTTCGTCTCCTCTCTTCCTCTTTCGTCTTCGTCTCCTCTTCCTCACCTTTGACTAAAACTAATATAAGAACCAAAAAGTTATTTTAACTTAAAAAAGAAGGGAAAAACCCTACTGCACCTTCTCCTCCCTTTTATACTTGTTTGATTTTTCCCTCACCCACCATTATTCGTATCGTCCTTGCAGCGGTAGGTACGCGCCGATTGTTTTTTCTCTCTTATCCTTCCGCCATCGCGGTCGCCGGTCGTCGGCACTTTCTCACCCCCATTTTTCTTTATTCTCATTGTTCCGTTGATGGTTGTTTCTTACTTGTGTGTGCAATAATTGGTTTGCAGGAAGATTTTTGAAGCTTGACTCATGGATCCTCAGCCCGAGCCAGTCAGCTACATCTGTGGAGGTATACTTGTTGTGTTTTTACTGATTTCGGGATTGAATATCTCCCGATTATTTAGGTTCTTTAGTTATGTTATCGGATGCATCTTTTAACAGGTATCTAGTTACTTTGATTATATTAAGACTGTGGGAATTTAGAAGTTTCTTGGTTTGAGTCTACATTTAGAATAATTGCTTTAAATATACGCCTATAGGACTATGTTTGGGAATTGAGAGATGTAAAATTTGTGTAGATTGTGGAATGGAGAACACTCTGAAGCAGGGTGATGTTATACAGTGCCGGGAGTGTGGTTATCGTATTCTCTACAAGAAGCGCACCCGTCGCAGTAAGATATATTCTTCTGATTTTGGTGGTTATTACTATTATTATTATTTTGATCATGAATATGTTGTCTGTCAATTGAACATTCTGTTAAAGATGTTTGGAATTTTGAATCTCATCAAATAAGTTGTCTTAGATTTTCATACGATTGATTATAAATTTTATATGGAACAAGAAACATAGATGAGCTATTTGGTATGAGTAGATATTGAAGAAGTGTAACACATGCGGGTCAAACTCTGGACTGGTGGCTTTGGCTGGTTTTGCATATAGGCATGGTTGGGAGGTTTTAAAATGGTTGTAATCACTTTATCATCTTCGTAGATCACTCCAAAGCATGTTTTGCTCAACCAAAATCAACTTGACTGTTTGAAAGTCGCATTTAAAAGAATTAAATCAAAAGGTAAATTGATTTTAAACTATAAAAGACTTGTTTTGGAGTGATTTGAGCTCACCAAAAGTGACTTTAACTCTATCAAAAGCATCTTCTTGTGTCGAGAACTCGATATCCACTTCACTACTTTGCACAAGTTAAATGATCGTCTACGTTTTCACTTCTTTTTTTCTGTTTTAAAATCATTTGATCCACCCTATAGCATCCATGCTCAATGGTGTTTTCTTCCTGGTCAAATCTTATTTACCTTCTTTGTAATTCATTTGAAGATTCTGAGTAATGGGTAATCTAAAACAACTATTTTACTGACTTAGTTTGTTCTGAAGTTTATAGATTGCACATATCCAACTGTTAATTGGCAGGATGGTTGTAGTTTGGGTAATATACTGTCACAACATGATGTATTTCAGCAGAATCTATTATACTTGACCCAAGTCGATAATTGACTGAAAAAATCGTTTCTTGGGGTATCCTTGTGATCTTATATGACTTGGAATGCTCTCTTACTATAAGTCTTGAGATTAAATTTAGATTCTCTCTTTATGGATGTTATTGGAGTCTATTCTCTTAGTTTAGTTTTTTCAATATTTTTGTTATATGGGTCAATTTGCATTACTTTCCGTGTCCTTGATATTTATTTTCGTCTTCCAAATTTGAACTCTAATCCAATTCTTTCCTATTACTGCAGTTGTTCAGTACGAGGCCCGCTGAAATGCTTATTCTTGCAATGAACTTCTACTAGTATCATGAATATTTTGTAAGTTTCTTTTAGGAAAACAAAAACAACACTTGATATGGATTAAGGACTTGCTGTAGTACAAACATGTTGATAATGCTGCTACTCTATGATTAAATATTTTTTGTTTCAAATGCCATTATCCCCTTGTGCTAACTCCATATCCAACTGATCATATGAATGAATGGCATCCAGTTTTGCATTTCCATATCAGCATTTGATTCGTATTCCAACTGATCTTGTACTTGTTTTCTCTGGGCCTGTGGATTTTGCCATGAAAAATGATAAACAGATACAGAAAGTCAGTTTATTTGTTCCTGTTCTATCTGAAATCCCTCCCTCTTAGCATAGTGCGGAGGAGGTTTCTCTTTTCTTATTAAATTTCTTTTTCATTGTGAAAAACATACAATATATATATATATATAATTTTGTTTGAGTTTGATCACCTCGTATATGAATAAGGATGTCTTTAGATTTTTAATTGAAATATTTTATGATATATTCACGATTGTTTAATTTTAAACATTTATTTCTTTAAATCTTTATAACTCTTTAATATGGGTGCAATCTAGTGCAATCTATTTTTTTTCTTCTTCTTTTTTCCTTTAATCCTAATATAACTTTAGACACCAAATAATAATAAACATAAATTTAGTGTATATATATATATCATAAATTGAACAGTTTTTTTTTAATAGTGAATTATTTCGAGACGTCATGACTTTCTTAGCAATTTAAGCTTCTATTGTTCTAATTGTCAAAATCATCATTTCCACACCCTTCAACAAAATAATAAACAAAAAGCATGAGCTCGAGGTTGTTTGCTAGAAATTTCCCCTTGCGTCGAACGCAAGTTAATACTTCTTTTGAGGAGGAAACAAGAAGGCAAGTTAATACTTAAAAACCAGATTTCAATATTGTATTAAATATCTAAAATTTATGTAATTTTATTAAACATATGTTACAATTTTGAAGTAGGCATAGCTTTCTTATAATTTAAAATTAGTGTTTGATATCGAAATTTGGTACAACTTTGAATTTGTAATTTTTGGAAGAGAATTAAACAAATGTCCTGTAAAATAAAGAAACTTACATTAATCTGGTGTTTGGTCACCACCATCATACCTCGAATTTTGTGAGTCTCCATGATTATATAGAAACAAGTTTCATAAGAATTATTTGCTAATTAACTTTTGAGTAATTAAAAGTCGTTACTAATCATTGGGAATCGTCAAATTTATTTTACTAAGTACAACACTTCCTGCTGTATGAAGATCTCCATGGGTTGGTCCTTATAATTTATGTATCATGAGCTTTAGAGTGACTATGACTTGATGGGTCAATGTTTTTACGGTCATCTTGTTTTTATATCAATTTAGTCTTCAAATTTTAAAATGTTATAATTATACTAATGAGATTTGACTTTTAATTCAATTTGGTCCATATGTTTTAAGATTATTTTAATTTTTTTACCAAATACCTATTTTTGGTTTTTAACGTTATTATCGATTAATTAATTAAATTATTTTTTTATCAAGTTTATATTTTCATCACCAATAAAGTTGTTTTTAAGATTTAACTTCACAATTATTTGAAATCGATCAAGAAAATTTAATAAAAAATTGGAATTAAGATGTAAATGTTGAAATCTATGGATCAATTTAAAACAAAACTTAAATTGGTAAAATTATATTTATTAAAAAAAGAAAAAAGAAAAACAGGAAGAAATATCATGTTTCAAACTTTAATGTAACATTTTGGAACTTAGAAACTAAATCTAAATTTGACTCCAAATTTAAGTTCAAAAAAGAAAATATTAAATTAAAAGGATTATTTTTAAATATATTAAAATAAATAGATATTTAAAAAATAGCAAAAAAAATTAAAATATTTACAAGTTATAGCAAAATTTTGGATTATATCAATGATAGAAATTATGTCTATTAATGTCACTGATAAAAGAATATCGGTGTCTATCAAATATTTGTTATTGATACAATATAAAATTTTGATATAGGTTGTAAATATTTTGTCAAATTCGCTATTTTGACAATTTTCTTAAAATAAATCAAAATACTTACAAAATATAATAGAATAGACGCAGTAGACACACGTAGTAATCTATCACGATATTTTATTATCTATTACATTGGGCTATTTTATCATATTTATAAATATTTTTTTCTGAATGTTTTGGAATTTAAAATAATTTTCCAATTTAAAATACAATACGAATAATATACTTAATAGAGAGTGACCGTCATAAAATGAAGAAAAGCGCAATCGTCAGATACAAACCAAAAAATACTTGCTTATATCAGCCGCAGCTCCTTTCAAGCAAGCCACTAGCAAAATTCCGATAGAGAGAAAAAGATAAACGCTATTGTCCACTTGAAGAACAAGCTTTTCTCCTTGTAATTCCTTCGATTCTCTCCCGCCAATGGAAATGGGTCAGTTTCCTTCTACTTCTCTTAGCTAATCGATCTTTCACTGACTTTCTCTGATTTGTGTGTGTAGTGAAATGGCTTGACTATCCAATTTTCGCGCTCCTTTTATAGAAAAGTAACTAGAAATCATTGTATGCTTTTTTCTTAAAAGAGTCGATATATAATCTATTCTATCTTAATCTGTCTACTTTGTTTCTCTATTTTGAGTTAGAGATGACAGGGTGGGAAACGTTTCTAATTTTGGCAAATAGTTGATTGTTGTAGATTTTGTATGTTACCCTGTAATCTGAATTTTGTGGCTATATTTGGGTGAAGATTGTGTCTAAATTGGTATAGTTCTTAAATTGAGATTTTTCAATTTCTCTTTGATATTTGTGGGTCTAGTCAAATTTAGTACTAGCCTTCCTCAATGGTTCTAATTGGGTGATTAATTTCAATGGAGCCGTACCGTGTATATGTTATTCTTTTTCTTCATCTTGTTTCCATAATGTTTCATTGAAGTTTTGGTTGTTGAACGAGTTTCTTTTGATTGGTAAGTTTTGTGTGCTACAGCTTTTTGTTGTATTGATTGGGGAAAACCAATTCAGGAAAAGGTTGTTTTTTGTATCTGGGTTTTCTCCCTTAATGCATGTACCTTATGTCTATTCTTTGGGTTTCTGGCTATTCGTTTGTTTTAATAAACAACATTCTCCTGGAGATGGCTTTAATATTCTCTTCATCAAAACTCTGTTTGTTTCTTCCTTCAAGAAGTCTGAGATTTCTGATTTTTCTACATTAGCGCTGTTTGTTTTGCTAGAATCTGCCTTCCTGTATTTGGTAGTTACATAAGAATTGTATTATTTAAGCTTCTAATTTCATGGTATCATGATCAACTTCATGGGTTCAATTTTGTTGGAAGCTAACTTTGGGTGGGCAAAGCCTCCCCAAGAATTGTTGAGGCAAGTCATGAGCAAAATTATTCAACGAGTGGATATTATGGTTGTAGTCAAAGGATGACACCCAATTTCAATTGGATTAGATATCCTGAACTATTATTTAACAAAGATTCTTGTTGTCTCAATTTTTTTTAATCTACTTTTACTCAATAAGGAAGTTGTCATTATTTTAAGTCATTATTTTAAGCCACTCTTTCTATCTTCTTTTTATTTTGGCACCATCCCAAATTATATTTTCATTCTCATATTTTAATGATTTGCTGATATTACATTTATTAGTATTGTTCGGATCTAATGATGGCCATCATGTCAAAGCATTGTCTTTAAATTACAATATGAAAACTTTGACGAACATTTAAGAAAATATTTCTTCAGGTTTTTCTTTCTTTTTCTTCATATCTGTTTGTGGGTGTGCTGTACTTCTGTGCCATGATGTCAAAATAAAAATCAGTTTATTATTTCAGACTCTCAATACATGTTCCATTATTCCTTTTCTGGAGTCCTTTTTGAACCTCACTTTGTTAACAACCTTACTGGTTGCCCTTGGAAATATACCACTAGAATTCTTATCTTTTGAACCGTGTTGATGACTATGACAGAAAACAATGCAGTGTGCTCTTGTAAGTAGTGATTTTCAGAAAGTTTTAGACAAAGGAAAGGAGTCGTTAGATTTGAGACTCGAGAAAAACAGTTGTTCCAGGGGATTAAGTACGGTACGTAATTTAAGAAAAAATTATTCTATTTGATTTTGGTTTTGTTTGCATAAAATTGTGATTGCATATTTTATATTTAAACGTCATCCTTCATTTCTTTCAGGATTCTAAAGTTTCTTCTTTTGCATGGAGGAATTTTTTTGATTACAGGTAATGTTTTAGTCATACAGTTGTTGAGCTATGGCTTTGTTCTGTCTCTTTATTTCAACGAGAAGAAATTATTGATTATTATTTCTTTACCTGGTTTCCTTTTTCCAGACGTGCCATCATTAGTTTTCTTACACTCGAATCTGATGGACTCTGGAGAATTGTTGCACTACCACCACAATACTTAGATAGCTTGAATGTGAGCTGCCTGCCTCAAATGAATCAGTTTACAGCTGGGAGAAAATTGGTGCAGAAAGGCCCTGCTTCCAATGGTACATATTCATTTAATTCCCTCAGATGTAGAAGCTTGCTGGAGTCCAATAAAAAGTTACTGGATAGTAAAGCAATTAAGTCACCAAAAAAATCCTCTGGCAAGTTCCCTTGTACAAGTTCATGCTCCGGCTCTGCTTTGATGTCAAGTGACTCTATTGCAATCTCTGACATTCCCGTTGATGGAGCTAAAATGCAGAGATATGGGAAGAAAAATCCGAGAAAGAAGGCAAAAAAGAAAGAAATAGAATGTAAGAAGATATCTTCTGATTTTGTCTCTGCTGAAACAGAAGTATCACTCCAGGATTCTGCCCGTGCAAGTTTTTTGTCAGAAGCATGTGGCAGTAATGATTCAGATTTTAGAGATAGATCTGTTTTATGCTCGATTGCACATGAAACTTTTCTGCCAGATTTTGAACGAGATTCTGTGATTCAGCCACTTGGAACCGTGGATTCAGTATCATCTGAAATTGTTGACGGACATTCATCTAAGGTTTCATCTTCTGCAATAAAGAATTTTAGTGGGTATTATAAAGTTTGTGGATCTGAAAACCAGGCCCTAATTAACGTGCCTGGTTGTATCCATGTTGATGTGGGACTAAATTCAAGAGAGAGGTTAATTGCTGGCAGCTGCAATGATTTTTGCTCTAAGGATTATTTGGATAATAATTCCCGTGATTCTAAGTGGGTTAGTTTAAACGGGAACTGCGATGATTTGAACTTAAAATTAAATGAAAAGCAAGATTTTGGAGTTGATCTGTTGGAAGAACGAAGTTCACCTTATAGAGAGAACTGTTCTCAGAACTCAGCAAGAGATGAGGTAGATATGAATGCTGAAGTGGAGAAAGCTAATCTTGGTATTCGGGGATGTACTGTTAGTGAAACTTGTTCAGTTTTACCTGGAAAGAAAACTAAGCAAAATAAAAAATTGACCGGGAGTTCAAGGATGAATAGATATGGTGGTTTGGGGAGTTCACAAAGACGTACGGGAAAGGAAAACAGACATACTGTCTGGCAAAAGGTTCAAAGAAGCAATAGTGGTGGATGTTCTGAACAGTTAGACCAAGTTAGTCCTATCAGCAAACAGTTTAAAGGCATTTGTAATCCTGTTGTTGGTGTACAAATGCCAAAGGTCAAGGATAAAAAAACGGGGAACAAAAAACAGCTGAAAGAAAAATGTCCCAGGAGGTTGAAAAGAAAAAATACTTCAGGACAAGAGAAGATATATCGTCCTACAAGGAATAGTTGTGGTAGTAATACAAGTTCAATGGTTCACAAACCACCAAATGAAAGGTTGGATGTTCGATCTATGGGTTTTGACATAAGAAGATCAAGTGGCGATCCAAGATCTTGTTTTCAAAATGATACTATTGATAAATGCACAAATTCTGAATCAGTTGAAAGTAAACAAGTCCATCTAGATGAATTGATCTCAAACAAACTTATCAACGATGGTTTGAGCAGTCAAAAAGTAGAGAATGACTCTAGCTCATTGCCAAAGTCATGCAACTCCTCAAATCAGTCAAA